>JAEQBH010005690.1:0-102488 GCA_016808115.1 Tetrastigma voinierianum
CGCAAGACGATTCCAATCGTGAAACTGCTTTCGCCATTCGGATCTGTAAAAATTCCTGATTTTGACCGAAATTATTATTTTACTATTTCTTGGAAATTCGAATTTTTTTCCGGGGTTTCACAGGAGTAGCCTTTGTAGGAGACTTTCTCTACTGGGTATTGCTCACCCGTTGTGGGACCACCCTTTCAGGTACACGAGAAGACAACGCTCCTTCGAGGTCGTGGAGTGAATAGCGCCTACGCGCTGGTAGCATTTTCAGAAAATGGCAATGGAACATATAGTGTTAATATATTTTGGCATGTAAAAGTGTAAAAGAGTTGTACATCAAACTCTTATAAAATATCATAAGAATTTGCGTATTTGTAAGAAAAATATACAAGGATTCAAATGCCCTTGTAAAAAAAAAAAAAAAAAATCAATTTTGGATTTGAGGCGTTACACAAACAGAAGTGTATATTCATTCAACCAGGACTTCATGAATGTAAATCATAATTACATAAATGGAAACAATCAACCATAGTTTCATTCCCTACAAATTTTCTTTAAAATCAACCCATTTGCTTACGAATATTTGAAAATCAATTTTAGATTTATTTTGTTTTAGTTAGTTTATTTTAGATAATCAACACTCCAAATCACCCTTCCGCTCAAATAGGGAAATTCTTGAGTAGTTGAGGTACTCAATCCTCGCTAAAACCACACTTTCCACGTGGGATCGATATCCGAACTTTTGGTCAATTATATTACTTGTACGACCCTTGCGCTTGAGGAAAATCGCTAACAAAATGCTTTCGAGTTTTGCACATATGTCCTATTTTTCTCCTAAATGGTTTTCTAGTTCCAAGATACACATAATGTTTACTTTTGTACCTCAATCATGGCCCTGTCATTCGAAAAAGACAAATGCACGTTAAAACCAGTGTTTTACAAACAGGACCAATCATATTGGTGACCTTTTCAATCCCGGTTTAATTTGGATTTAAAAGCATTGATTCGAGCTAAATCGTGAATTGATAACTTTTTAGGTTTAGTCATCAGTCCGATTTTTAAAACATTGGTTAAAACTCTCGTTAAACATCCCACACATGTCAAAGTTTTTAATCTAGTTGTAACTTTTTTTAAGGGGATGAGCATGGATAATTATGGAAGTAAATGTCGAAAGTATCTTAGGATCGAAAAAAAAAAGAAATTCAAAATTAGAATTAGTCCGCTTTCGTAAAACTCAAGAGCATTTATTCACCTTATCCGGTTTTTATATTATTCTTGGACTTGATGTGTGAAATGGTTGTTGTATTTTATGTCTTAGGTTTGGGAGGCATGACAACTCCTTACCCTATTCATGTATGATTTTTTATTTATTTTTAAAGTAAATAAGAACAAAAATTTATATAGAATATATAATATAAATACATATTAAAATAAATACACAAGATTTAACATTTAATATTACTAAACAATATTTAGTTTTAATTCTTATTTAGAATTAAACCAAAAAGAAAAAGAAAAATAAACCTTCATTTAAATCCAATATAAAAACATAAGCACCCAAAATACTAACCAAAAAAATAAATAAAATAAGCTAATAAAATAGAAATAAATGCCATATCACACGAGATCCAAGAATAAGAATAATTAAGTACTCAATTGAAATTAGCTAATAAAATAGAAGTAATTACAATATCCTAAAATATCAAATAATAAAAGAAAAAAAAACAGTTGATAACTAAAATAAGCAAATAAAATTAAAATTTTGCAATATATTACAAGATTAAATAATAATTATGGAAATATATAACTTAATAATAAGATTGAAAGGTCTCAATCCCAATCCCATAAATTTGAACAAAACAAATTATCTATATATATATAGAGAGAGAGAGAGAGACTAAAAATAAACTTTAGTGATTATATAATAAAAATTTAGGATAATGAAGTATGTACTTAAATGTTATTGATATATTATTATTATTATTATTATTATTATTATTATTATTATTATTATTAAGGAATTTAAAAAATGGCAGACAAGCATAACCAATAAACCCTTTTTTCTTTGGAGTAAAATTTAATTAATTTCCTAAAATAGAATATCTTTTCCCATTTCACTTGCACTTCCAAAAATGAAGAAAAGTTTCAATATCACACAAAAGAAAAGTGGGATTTTAAGCTTTTTTTGTTTTTTTCTATTATCATAACCCCATTCCATAATTTACAAATCAATTATTTTTAATCTCAAAATAATGAATAATTAAAAATGATCATCTTCATCTCAATAATTATTGATTAGTACATAAAAAAAAATCCAATTTTTTTATTTTTCTTTGGTCAAATAAATCATCAATACTAAGAAGATTTTCTAGAAATACTAATTACTAACTACATGTTTTGGTTAATAGATATAAAGTCAACTAAATACATAGACTCGTATTAAATGTACATATTGACTCATTAAATTTACATTAAATATGAAAAGATATTTTTAAGACTTATAGATATGTCTCAATGGATATTATACGGGGATAATAAATTCCCCTAACTTATAGTCGTATGTTCAATTAAGTATTTGAGGTTTTTTGTTTTTTTTTTAGGTTCATATGTATCATGATGTTTAGTGTCGTAACTCATTCATACCTCTGCCACGAACTACAAGAGCATGCTCATGCTTGTTCGGAGGAGGAAGAAGATGATCAATTGAAAAGAAGCAATAAAAAGGTTCGAGCGGGAGACTCCATGCAGGAACCTTCGCTCCGCGACGTCGAGATGTTTATTGCAGAACAAAGGGGAGTGGATCTCTGCTGTAGGAAGAACTGCAATGCTCACTGCTGACGATCCGGAGGAGTGGATCTCTGATGAAGAGGAACAACCCATAGACGAGGAGATGGACCTGGATTGCCCTACAATACGACTCTCAAAGGAAGAGAAGAGCAGAATTCGTATGCCATGGAAGCAGACATTGATAGTCAAACTGTTAGGTCGGAATATCGGTTATCACTTACTTCTCAAGAAAATCAGGTACTTATGGAAATCAAAGGTAGTGCTGGACTTGATAGCTATGGACAACGGGTATTTTCTCGCCATGTTCTCTTCGGTCGAAGACTATAAATATGCAAAGTATGGTGGCCCCTGGTTGATTTTCAATCACTATTTAATGGTTAGACCGTGCCAACCAAACTTCTCTTGGGTCCGTATTCCATGCCTTCCCATCGAGTACTACGACCTCAACTTCCTTATGACTTATGAGGTTGGGTTCGAAAATTGGGAAACCTATCAAAATCAATGATGCTTCCAACGCTGTGTCCAAAGGTCACTTTTTACGTAACTGCGTGGAGCTAGACCTATCAAAGCCCTTAGTATATATCCAGGTTCAGACTTCGTCGAAGGTTCCGAAGGTTCGAGTATAAGGGAGTCCACCTCGTGTGTTTCGGGTGCGGAATGTATGGGCCGTGGAGACTGGAGAGAGAAGACTCAACGGTAGGTCCGGAAAAGTTGGAGGAAAACAGCGCCGATGGGATCCCTGCCATACAAGTCAACAACTAGATAAGGAAGGAGGAGATAACGATAAATCCAGAAATTGTAGAAAAATATGGGTCTTGGATGTTGGCCTCTTGAGCCTCAAGGCACCGGAGTAAAATAAACGCACAAGGTTTGGAGGAGACGTTGCCTGAAAAAGGGAATCAAAATGAACCCACCAACGAAATATTAGCTTTACCAAGCTAAAAGATTCATCTTTGAGATATGCTACCTTAGGTATGGAGAATGACGGGGAGATGGAGCAAAGAATGGAGGTAGACTTGAGCACGTTTCATACTCAAGGTAAGAACCAAGCCCCTCATGCAGAAGCACCCTAGTCGGACACTGCTTTGGAGAAGGAGAAAAGTACCCTACAGCCACCGTTAATTCCAAGTCTAAGACCACATCAAGTGGCTGCCGAGATGGAGCATGTGGTGGTAATGGGTGTTATAGATAAGTAGCAATAGAACAGTATGCAGATCAAGTCTTGTGTCGGTTCGGTTCGGTGAGGCAGCGGCGCACGGGCGTGTGTGGTGAACCAAGCATGAGTAGAAGTTTTGCAGTAGCGAGCGGGCGGCGGAAACTTTGAACATTTCGAGCTAGGCTTGTTGAATTTACGACGGTACCGGGCGTGAACTTTTGAGCAGGCCGTCGGGCTCAAGCGGCAGTTAAAAGCTTGGCTTGAGCTCATTGGGGCTCGTTTTCCATACGAGCAGAACCGAGGGGCAGCTTTCGGCTTCAGCCCGATCCAGGAACTATGAGTTTGTATTGTAATCAATCCTCAAACTCGATCCATATACTTTTAACTTTTTGCAACGTCGATACGATAACAATGCATCAATTAGAAATAATTTTCTATGGGATTTGTTTTACCTTAGTTGATTTAGCAATTGATGCTAAAATTTTGTTAAAGTCACCTCCTTGACATTGTTTCCCTTTACGGATGCCTTGAATTCCCGCTGTAGCAGCTTACGGCGAAAAATTATGAAATAAAATTAAAACAAGTAGAAATTGCCAGTGAAGAAATAAAATCTGAATCATTGAATAGAAACATGATTGGTCCTAATCAATTATCTAAATAAAGAAATAATATATCAGATGCGCCAAAGCGAGCTCATTAGTAACAGCGAAACTATTTGCTTGATATCTTCTTTACACTTGGTTAAGTTGGCCTGCCCCTCCTAACTACCAAGGCGCACATGATTAATTTCTCAAATTGTACTTCACCTTCTTAGGATGGAGATCAAAGAATCGCCCACCATGTCGACCGTCAGGCCCAAATTTTGCAATCAGGTTGGCGGTGGCACTCCGTGACGTTACGAAATGCAATTTACAGCTGATCGAATCTGGCTCATATTTCCTCTATGAAACCCCACCCGCGATCACCCTTGATGCCTTTACCCGTACACGCTTAGATCTGGCCCCAGGTTAGAAGTCAATACCGGTATCAAAAGATTTGATGCCCCCGAGATTTGGGTGGATCCTTGCTCGTAATTTGAATTGATGTATCGGTGGTCCAGTGCATTTGCCCTCAATGCTACTCAAGATCGACAAACCTTGTCTAAGCCCATGGCCACCCGGCCTCTATAGTTTCCACAGGAGCTGATACCCTCATATTTGTAATCGGTTCTTGTACACGGGATCGGCCGTCATTACCCGATTGGGTTATACCCGAGCATCCGTGTCCTTCCCCAAGAAACGTCCAGCTGCCCAGGCAGATTTCATGCGCTATCCACCTTTGTTATAAATTGGCGACACGCCCGGCTATTCGTGGGTACCATTTAACCTGCCAGGCGGATATGGGATCTAGATGCAGTCCCGGTCGATGGCGTGGGATTACGTACCGAGCTCAGGCCAGTCTTAAGTCGTCGGCGCCTCATACTTGACTTCGTGAGGATTCACGCATTTGCCATCCATAACCATTTGGATCTAGAGCTTGAGGATCCATTACATTGATATCAGGGACACATGACTGGGCATTTCACTGCGTGGCGCACGAGTTGGGATCGCAGGTGAAGACCAAGATCTGGTAGGAGGCGAAATGTGGAAAGCCTCATTCCAACGACGGATGGGTCCGTATTGGCCAGAGCTTTTTGGTAGAGGCGAGATTTATCAAGCTGGTTGGGCTCGACCTCGGCTTGTTTGGCTCGCGGCCGAGCCGTAGAGCTTTCGAGAGCCGGCGAGG
Source organism: Tetrastigma voinierianum (assembly GCA_016808115.1). Classification (NCBI taxonomy): domain Eukaryota; kingdom Viridiplantae; phylum Streptophyta; class Magnoliopsida; order Vitales; family Vitaceae; genus Tetrastigma; species Tetrastigma voinierianum. The sequence goes on from JAEQBH010005690.1 coordinate 5,696, forward strand.
CAGTGGCCCGGCTGGGTTACGACTTCTGGCATGGAGCTAGGTCCTCCCCTTCCACAAAACTAGGGTTGCCTCTTGGGGCTGAAACCTGACTCTGAGATGAATGTATTTATACCATGAAGTCACGTTATCAAGTGGGTTGAAGCTTTCTGATTAAACCTTGAGTATATTCAAGGTGGATATTTTGAGTAATTTCCCTAATTCACTCTTTAATGGTTTTGAGCAACTCAATGTATAATTTTCATCTCCTCACGAAGGATAACACATTCCCATGTGGACCTATCGAAAAAGCTTTGTGGGACCCATTTTAATTTTAGCTCAATAATAGCTAATTTATTGTGTTCAAACCCATTTTTTTTCCAACAATGGGCTCATCCAGAACGAAAGAGGTCAGAAGTGGGGTAATACACCAAATATTAGAGCAACCCACCAATGCAAACAACATCAATATGAACATCCTATTCTCTGAGCATCACCACGACCCACCAGGGGGAGGGATAGGCATAGGACCAGAAACCAGGGTGCTGAAAACCCAAGAGCCAACAAGTGAGAACGAGAATTCCACTGTTATTCAAATAAAGGATTTGTGTAGCAAGCCCCCAAGCCTGCAATTGCCGAAGGGGGACATAGTGGATGCTTCCCCCTAAGTTTTATCTTTCTATATGTGATGATTAGTTAGCCTCCTCCATGAACGTGATACCCCCCAGACACATCCTCCTCATGGACATGATCATATGGAATTACAACGGTGCTGCATCAAGGAGTTTCCTTTGTACCTTAAAGGATGTTATCCATACATACAAGCCTGGAATCTTAGGACTATTGGAAACCAAAGTTAGCGGACAACAGGCGGATGATATTTGCAATAAGTGGTGTGGGTATCATGGGCTGCGACTGAGTTCCCCTCTTTCGGTCGGTATTTCGAGAGACTGAGGGACTCGGCCGAAAGCCGGTGGCGGCCCTAAGACGGCTCGGCCAGATCCTCGCCCGAGGGTTTAGGCCCAAGCCGATCGGCTCGGGGAACACCAGGTCAATCCTCGCCCAGGGTGCCGAACCACCTTTACCCAGTCTTATTTTCTGATTGGCAGCTCCACCAAATGGAAACATGCCAGGCTCTTCATGTTACAAGTGTAGGTTCTCCCATGAACCAACCTCCTCGCCTCTAACAGAATAGGAAAGCACTCTTAGCGGCAGCCCTATCGGGAAGGCGGTTATGTAAAAGGAAGAATAAGTCGTAAATTCAGAAATAAGAGCGCCTCCTGTATCGTAAATGGGAAGAAATCGTCTACTCTCCGAGCAAGACGAATCCCCTTCTTCCATAAAAGAGAAGCCCAGTCTTTATCCCTAGATCCGCCCGCAACCATGGAAGAATTATATCGGCGGGCAGAGATAAGTTCTCCACACTGGAAGATAACATTCGAGGCCGCCTCGCAAACTGTAATGATAACCACCCAGAGTGGCAAGTCGGCCGTCAAAGGCTCATCCGAATAGAAGAGCAACCACAAGTGGATTGGGTTGGGTAAGAGGCAGGGTTATTGAGGCATTTAGGTACTTTGGAAGGAACCTTTACCGAAACAGTCTTCAAAACATACCCCCAGTTTATCCATATGCAAATTAAAAGTCAAGGAGGCTATTACCAACTCCTCATTGAGAAGGTTCCTATGGAGGGATCTCAATCAATATCTCATCAACAGCGCAACCCCCTAGCTAATAGTAGGGGACTTTGATTCAGTAACCAAGTTAGACGAGGTCTCAAATACCAGAAAATTGGACCGGGGAAGATGTGTCACCTTCACGAATTGGATTTTTGAAAATGGACCTATAGACATGGGATTCATAGACCAAAATTTACTTGGACCTAAGGAACAAAATATCGATAATTACGGATATATCGGTACTTGGATTTTATGGATATATCGAAAATATCGTTGGATATTTTGATAAAAATATCGGTAAAGCGAAAATTAATAAAAATATTTTGAAATTAAGTAGAAATCTTGACAAACTATAAAAAAAAAGACATAAATTAGCAAATATCTACTTATTAAAGCAAATATTCATTTACTATAATTTATCGAGTACATTACAATAGTAATTTAAAGCAAAATGAGCCGATGTGACTTCATTACATTGTTATTTATTTGATGAAGGGATCTCATTTTTGATGAAGATAATATTCATAATAAGATCTTCAAAATATTAGAGATAAATCACAAAAAAAAAAAATAAAAAAAATTTACTTGAGTTAAATGAAGGCAGATGTGTATAGATGAGTTTGTAAAGAGATTGTATGATTTTAAGGGTATTTATATAATTTTTTGGAGTCAAAATAGTAATTACCGATATTTACTGATATTTTACCGATATTTATCGATATTTTACCGATATTTTTTTAGAAATTCCAGCACAAGTGAAAGTGCTCTACAGTCGTGATTTTACCGATTTTTCCTCTGCTTTTTCTTCTCGGTGCCGGCCGAAAACTGATTAAAACTGATTTTTTGGCGATATATCAACCGAAAAAACCGATTTTTTTATCCCTGCTTGGACCAGGGGCAAATCTTCTTCAACATTCAAAGGAGCACGCCTGGACAGAGCTTTATGTAACACAGACTGGTAGATGTTGTTCCCTTAAGCATCTCATCCACATCCCCAAGCCGAATTCAGATTATTCCCCTATTTATGTCATTAAAGCTCAGTGGAACACAGGAACATCCTTATTAGAAAATACTCGGAGCATTGCAACCCGGCTTTTACAATGGAACCAAGAATGCTTTGGTAATATCCTCCAGAAAAAAAGAGACTATGGGCCAGATAAGCAGGAATACAATCCCATATTACGAACCAGGAGAATAACCGATTAATCAAACTTGAATGAAAGCTCCAAAAAGAGCTTGACCTTATGCTTCAACAGGAGGAACTTCTTTGGTTCCAAAGATCCAGAGAGGAATGGATCAAATCTGGAGATACAAACACGAAATTCTACCATGCTTCTACTTAGATACGGAAAAGCAGGAATAAGATTGGAACTCTTAAAAATAACGATGGTGAGTGGATATCTGACCCCCTTGCCCTTGAGAATATGGTACTGACTTTTTATAAAAATTTATTTCAGGAGGAAGGCCTTAGCAACCAGCATGCCCCGATCTCCCATGGCTGCTAACAACTCCAGTGGACCAGAGTACAATTCCTAAGAAAACCCTTCTCTAGAAGAGATAAAGAAAGCCCTCTTGATAGGCTCCCTTCAAGGCTCAGGAATAGATGACATCCATGCAGAAGTTTTACCATAACATAGGTTTAATGGCCTCTACTAATCCTCATACCTAAGATAGAGCACCCAGAACAAACTGCACCTTAGACCGACCAGTTTTTTGCAATGTTTGCTACAAGGTGATAACTAAGACCCTCACCAACAGAAGGAGATAATGGGGAGCTTGGTAACTCCAAACCAAGAGCAGCTTTGTCCTTGGCAGACAAGATTGTGGATAACGTTATCATATACTAGGGACCTTGCACTCAATGCAAAAGAAAAACGCAGAAAAAGAATTTTATGCTCATCAAAGTTGACTTAGAAACATGATCGCCTTTCATGGAAATTCATTCGAGACACACTGGAAAAGACAGGACTCCTAAGGACTTGGATTTGCAACATAAATGCATTATTATTGGAAACTGCCCAGATTAGCGATAAACTGGAAGGAAAAGTTAAGTGGTTTAAGCTACTCGGGGGCATTCGGCTGAGGGTCTGATATCCCTGATTCATGTGCAAGTAGGGTGGTTCGGAATCAACAAAATTTATACCTATACCTCCCTCTTTGCTATAGTCTAGCCCTCTAACTCATAGTGACTCTGAGATTCGAGCTGGGGATGAGTTTTCTTTGTGTGGAGTTCTTTACAGTTGGTTCAAAATAATTGAATTCATTTTTAGTTTGGGGCTTTTGTAAAAACAATGGATTTTGATGGTGGAAAACTGAAAATAAAGTGAAGTGAAATATAAAAGAGAACTCCCTGAAGCATTAGGCTACTGGGTTTGGGATCCAAGGGTGACTGAGGGGTTCTTGGGTCCATTTCCTCGCGTTGGGGAACATGACCTATAGTCATTTCCCAAACCGGATCTTCATTTAGCTATAAAACCCTAAACTGTTTCATTTCCTTTTGAGAGATGACATTTATTTGAGCATTAACGGCTCTCAACGGTGAAAACCTAACTCCTTATTATCTTCTGATGACTAATAAATTAGTAATTAACAAATCTCAGTGGATGCGCTCTCAAACAGTGAAAACCTAACTCCTTGACCCATCTTACAGTGACTAATAAGTGGTAATTAACAATCGGTGGATCCCAGCAATAAGCATCCCTTTGAACCTAAAAAAGATTGCTAAGTCTTTGATCATTGAGGTGCATCAAAGGGGTTTGAACCTAGTGTGAAAAACAGAGATATAAATGTCAATAAATGCAGCGTTAAAAACATGAGAACCCTTAGTTACCTCAGATCTGTAGCCCAATAGCCCTCATCTTCAAGGATAGAGGGGGTTAGCCACTCATCCTTTGAGTTGCCATCCTCAGAGGGTGTTTGGTAGCCCAGAAAGTGAGAGAAAATGTGTAGCGACCCCGGGGTGGGCCAGGCTGAGATGGCGAGTCCGACCAAAACGAGGACGCCCATCTTTTATTTTACATTTTATTAAGTTTTCTTTTCAAAATGTTGCGACCGAATCCGGCACGACGAATGGCGGTCGACCGGGCGGTTTCTCAGACGATTTATTTATCTTATTAAGCGGTTTAATTAATTTTGTTTAATTGCGGAGCGGTTCGGTTTAAGCTGAGCCACGATCGTACAATTTTCAAAGCAATTCGGTAGGCCCATAAACATTTACAAAATACATTTACAAAGGAAGGCATTCTATGCCCTTTCAAAATGATATACAAAAAAAAAATCAAGGTTCAATGTTTAACCCTTTTGTTATAAAAATGCACTTGTTCAAAAGAAATTGGTATACAAATGACCCGAATTATACTTATCGCCCGTACTCTCTCTATATTTCTGTGACTGCGCCGATCTTTATCACCACTTTCTTTGTCTGCTCTTCGGCGCAACGCATAGATTAAAACTATACGCTAAGCATTTTCATGCTTAGTGGTTCTATACAGTTCTATACAGTTCTATTTCAATATTCAATGTAACTCAGCATGCATTTAACATTAAACCATGCATATTAATTCAACATATACTCATACTATTTATTTTCGCATGCTTTCAATTTCTAAATCATTTGCAGATCATCATACAATTTCAATGCAACAATTCATTTCACCAGATTCAATTTATGAGATTTAAGCATATACATAAAATCTCATTTATACTCGTCAATGACGGATTTATTTCACCTTGACTATTCAATTCACAATTTATGGCGAGTTAGTTTGATGAATCCGCCCTTATTATTGTCGGTAATGTGCTTATACATTTAACAATTCCATCTCCGTCATGACGGATGCAGTTTGGTGCATCGAGCACGTGGTATCATATTAAGTCTCCCATCATGCGGATGCCGTTTGAGGTGCATCCCGAGCATGTAGTGATCAATGTCGCCATCATGACGGATGCCCAGGTGGTGCATCGCGAGTGGGACATTTAACGTCTGTGCAGCCGTGACGGATGCGGAATTAGTGCATCAGCCAGAGTGATGGGACGTTATTGGATAATTTGAAGGGTACCTTGAGCGGATGCGATTAGTGCATCGTGGCGATTCGACCGGTATCATTTGGTCCTCAGTAGACGGATTAGTTTGATGAATCCCGTCCTTATCATCATTCACTTTTCTTTCGGTTTTCAATTATCACATTCAATTTCATATTCACTTTCGTATTATCTTTCAAAGATATACTCAATCTACGTACTTATATCACATACTCATTCATGTACTCGATTCATGTACTCATTCGTAGTTAATTGGTAAACTACCATAATACTTGAATTAAGGATAAGTCGGAAGAAGCAAACATCACAAAAAACTTGGCAGGAATAGAAGTCGATAGAACAAACCCGAAAATATTTGCACTTTGATTTCAATCATGAATCTCAATCTCAATTTGGCTTTTCCTCTTCGTAGGTCCCTATTCCAAAACATTAAAGAACAATATTATTCTGTGTACTAGTAGTTTTAGTTAGGATTTGATTTTGGAGTTTAATAAGATTTCAAATTCAATAAGATATATATATATATATATATATATATATATATATATATATATATATATATATATATATATATATATATATAGATGAATTCTTGACTCAATGGGCTTTCCATAGAGTCTAAGAATGCGAATATCAGGATTCGAGACCCAGAGGAGTTGTGAGCCACAGCCAGAAGTTGGAGGTCATACGTAGTCAAATCCTGACCCGACGAGCTGACCTGACCTGGACGAGCTCGATCTGTCACCGATCAAAGATATTCTATCCTCCTTAGGCATATGAATGTATTCTTGACTCAATGGGCTTTCCGCAGAGTCGAGAATGAGATCGAGTTCGGACCCGAAGGAGATGCGGCGGCCCGAAGTTGGAGTCGTGCGTAGTCCCAGCCGGGACGAGGCGGCTGAGGCGACGAGCTGGCCTGACTTAGGACTGAGCTCGATATATATGCCTGTAGTCTGACATCTAATATGCTCCTCAGAATATGAATGTATTCTTGACTCAATGGGCTTTCCATAAGTCGAGAACACCAATCGAGTTCAAGCGAGGAGATATGACCTTAGAGTTGGAGGTCATGCGGCGATCGATCTTGACGGTGACTGGTATTGCTGCTTGATGAAACCGAGCTCAGTCTAACACCTCGGTCCTGACATCTAATATCTTCCCTTAGGCATATGGATGGGTTCTTGGCTCAATGGGCTTTCCATAGGAGTTGAGAACACTCGAATCGGAGTTCGGGCGAAGAAGTTATGACCTTAGAAGTTGGAGGTCATGCGCGGTCGATCTTGTGGTGACTGAGGCCCGGCAACTGCAGCGAAGTGACGAGCTGATCTAGCATCTCGGTCGACATCACAATATCTTCCTCAGGCATATGGATGGATTCTTGACTCAATGGGCTTTCCAGAGTCGAGAACACTCAAATCGGAGTTCGGATGAAGAAGTTATGACCTTGAGTTGGAGGAGGTCATCTTGATCGATCTTGGCCCGGTGACCCCGGGGCCCGGCGAGTACCTTGAAGTGACGAGCTCAAGTCTACAGGACGAGCTGAGCTCTTCAGAATGAGCTAAGCTCTACATGACGAGTTGAGCTCTGCATGACGAGTTGAGCTCTGTATGACGAGTTGAACTCTTCAGGACGAGTCTGCGACCTCACATTTGACATTTCTCTACATGGGGTGACCCTTCTGTTGGTATTCGGAGTAAAAGACCATAACTTGGTCTACAGAGGTCCGAATTGAGAAATTCAAAAGCCTAACATCAAGTTCACGGACGTGGCTACACTTTCCCTGAAGGACTTACTTCCGAATTCCCTTTATTTCTTACTCAAAAACCCGTTCTAAGGTCGAATTTAGTTGACCCGAATTTAGCGAAGCCGACGTAAGTTGAAATTGGGCTGACCTCGATAAAGGGTATAACTTAGTCTAGAGGTCAAATTGCAGAAGGATTAAAAGCCTAACATCAAGTTCATTGATGTGGCTACAACTACCAAGAAGGACTCACTACCCGATTCTCTTTCCTTTCTTTTAGTTGATCTGAGGATACAGAATTTGTCACGCCTTATCACAATGTGGCAGCTTAGGGTAGAAAATGGCCAAAGTAGGGAAGACCCACCTCTTGGAGTTAATCGAAACTCCCGGTCGGTCTCTACTTGCGAAATTTCTTGTCTGAGGAAGGACTTGCCTCTTGCTTCTCCACGGGACCTATGGCCGTCGTTTAGGAAATCTAGAGAGAGTAAAGGCTTCTGCTCTAAAATACCTCCCAGATTTTCTCTTTCATACTAGCATGGATCGCTGCAAATCGTATTTTAAAAAGGAGGAAACTTCCTCACTTTCCTACATGCCACACGCCCTTTCCTTGATTTTTCTTCTTTTTAACATTTCTTTTTTATATTTGGGTCCCTCCATTTCTCTATTACTTTTCATTTAAGTCCCTGTTTCACTTAGACATATAAACTTATTTACAATTGACCTTAGGTCAGGTTTTAATTTAAGTATTTTCTCTTTTCACTTTAGGTTTTATTTAAATTCGATAATCATTTAGTAATGTCGTCTAACAATTTCCCATAAAAATACCCCAGAGTTGGCGATTATACAGAATATATAATAAATTTTATTATAAAGGCCAGGTATTTTGAATGTTACAAAATGAGAAGAAACTCGGAGCTTCAGGGAAAATCTCGCGTGAAAAATGTATTAAAAAAAATTAGAATTGCCTCTACAAAGTCTTTGTGGAAACATCTTTGCCCAGAGACAAGCAAAATTAAAACATACGAGCTACCCACTATTACATGAAGGGTAATTCGGAAAAATACAAAAGGTGGTCGAGTGAGCGGTCGATGGTGAACCCGGAGTTTGCGAAATTCACAACTACTTGAAAATTTTGTGACCTTGTTCTCTCCCTTTCTTTTCTTGCATCCATTTATTTTTAGTTTACTTTTTCTTTTTCTTTTAGTTTCTGACCTGTAGCTATGAATTCAATTTGCATTCTTTATGATCGAGCTGACTCAACAAATTTGGCGATGTTATCTTGCAAAAACTACAAAAATTGCCACAAAATGCGATCGGTAGTATAGCAGGACAGCCCAATATTACTTAATCGTGTAATTAAGCTGATTAGTACACAAAAGTGCTCCAAAACTTACGTGAGCATTGTTCAATATTTTAGTCGCCGTCATTCTTTGTCATTCCCATTGCTGCTGATACCAGCTTGTGAGAAAGAGCACCAAACAGGAAACAGCTGCATCCAGGTATGTTCTGGAATGTGGCGTTTCAGGAGATGTGATGGTATTGCGGGCTTGGAATGGACTCGCGAGGCACTGTCGAGGCAAACAAGGAGGTGGTGTCGCCATGCCCGAGCCGCAAGAAAGGTCCCATTCTCATAGAGCCGTCGGCACTTTTGAAGACGCGAATCTGTGTTTGCTCCTTGAATTAGTTTTCGGCAATATTGCCGACTGCGACTCTCACAACCTATTCGCATAAACTTGGCCACCGCTAATAGACTCAAGCCAGATGAGGACTTACTCTTATTCTGAGGTCATGTAAAAGTGCATGAGGTGCAATGTGAAATAGACTTCTGAATAAGTGGAGCGGATCACCAATAAATTCTGACTGGAAGTGGAACATAGACATCAGTCATGGGTTCTTTCGTACCAGCTGCCAGTTCACCACCGAGCTTTGAACCAGGCCCAGAGACTCGGCTTTGGCACTTCAAGCTCCTGTCACATGTAACGACGAAATAAATCACGTGACTCTAACAGTTGGCTTGACGCAGTTTTAGACTTTCTTCTTTGCCTCTGGGCATTAACTAGTTTAAGGCAGCATTGTTTTTCTTTTCTTCTTCGTTTTTCCTTTTTGGAAGACTCTGTTGGCCTTATTCATGGGGGTCATATTAACCTATTAAAAGGTAGTCCATGATCCTAGGTCAGGCTTTTACAAGGTTTAGGAGGCTAGACAGTTTTTCAACTTATTGTTGAAACCTAATGTGTATAGTGTGTGACTAGCTAGAGGTGGAAGAAAAAGGTTGAAAGCAACAAGAATTCAACTGATCGTCCACTCAATTAGGCATGAAACCAATCTAACATCAACAGAATTGGACAATGTTTCAATTTTCAAACTCTGACTAGGCAAAACTGCAAAAAAAAAAAAAAAAGTGCAATTTTGAAATTGTGAAAGCAGCGCCCATGGTATATATAAAAAGAATATGTTTCTATTTTCGGCTTCACAAAAGCTAATAGCTAGCCAGCAGGCAACACACAGTAATGGGCTATCTCGAAATAGTAACACAACAGTAACAAAGCACTTCCTTACTTTATCCTGACTAATTGCCATTGTCCTCGTGGGGCTCGGATTGAAGTTAGAGAGGAAGTGCTACACTCCATAGTGGTGTGCATTTGGGTGGGGTGCTATCCTCATCTGGGTAGGGTGAGTACATTGATGAGAGTGGAGGAGTATCGGCTCTGCTCTTCTTTGCAAGCACGTCCAAGTGATCTTCTTTGGGAGCGGGATGGGTGGAGATGTGGCAGCTCTGTGGAGGATGGGCGAAGGAGCTAGGAAAGCACTGGTGGAGAGATCAGAGGTAGGCCCAGGTGACTCTGAATTTGGACGAAGATGGCGTGGTTCTGTGCGAGCAAGGTGGTGGTTTTGGCGACGGCGACCTACGTATGTCATCCTCTACGACTAAAGATTTGTATAGAGCCGCCTTAAGATGTGGGCGTGTTTGAAGAGTGCGAGACCGCATTCATAATCGGATAAGGAAATCGAGGATATGGAGATATCTTTGCCTGCAAGAGTGGTCTTTGACGTCTTTGGAGTCGAAATTTGAGTTTGGGATTTGGAGCGTGGAGAGTCTGCGAAGGATCGGAGTGATATGAGTAATGGAGCGATGGCCCGCTAGATTTGTAGTTGTTGGAATGGAATCCTCATATGCCTTGTAGGAGGTGGTTGATCCTTGACGAGATGGTCTTCTTTGGTGATCCTCGGCTAAATGCGAGGGTGGGAGGTAGTGCGCCCACGAAGCAGCGCCTCTTCATTAACGTGAAAATGGCCTCGTAGTCTCGACGGTGCTCTAGTCGGGGCTCAGCAAGAAAACCAAGATGCTCCAACACCTGACAAAATAGTCACGGGAATAGGAGAGGAATGGACTCAGCCCGAGTCAGGGTCCTGCGGTGGACCTTGTCCTCAAAGTGGAACAAGGAGGTCATGATGAGCTCGGCGAGGAGTTAGACAAAAGCCTAGGAATGCGATGTAAAGGCGCAAAGATAGCTCACTCTCCTTTGTACTAGATGCTGGAGTGAAAAGTTGGATCGTAGTACGTGGTCGATAAGGAGCAAACTCGGAGAAAGTTGCCTTTGGAATAGGATAGATCTTGATGTCGTGTCCATGGATAATAGTCGAACCATCTCCCGAGGCGAGGGGTGGGGCCACTATCTATACACAGCAGAGTTGGTGAGAACAATTGGGAGATTGAATGTAGCTGCAATGTCAATGGCCTGAAGTGTCCCCTCGCGGCCATCAATAGAGAAGTGGATGGCAGTAGGATGGGGGACTCGCCTGGATGTCATAGTGATAGAACTTCGTGACACTCGGGAGGTAGAAAAACTGGCTCGAGTGGCCCAGAAAGGCTACAGGGAGTATTGTTGCCTGAAATTTGCATGAATCTACAGGGTCTCGGGAAAGGCGAGCTGCGCGGGTATGTCATAAAAGTCTCGTGCGTGTACGGCTCCTTGGCAAGCGATCGAATTTCCTACAATGGGGCCATGATGGAAAATAGGTCTTCGATGGTCAGACGAGGGACAGGATCCGGAGGAGAGTCGGTGGCCACGAGAACGGAGGTGGGGACGCTAAGGCTCTGGGCCGCGAACTAGATGACTAACTTGGGGCAGAAGTTCGGAGGGAGGCCCCTTGGAAGCTGAGCACTCTGGTAGGCGAGTGGGTGTGTGGAGGAGATGAAGGAGTAAGCCCAATGCCATGTCATACAGTGGGGTGGGCGCGGGGAGGCCCCAGGGCGGGGGACACCGGTAGCGACGGTTGGGGCGTGGCATGCCACACTGCGGTGGAGGGCGTGATGCTTGTGGCCATGGCCCCAGGTCGGCTTGACGGAAGGAAGCGGCTTGGCAATGGTAGTAAGTGGGCTCGCTCAAGACTGTGTAGGGAGGACTAGCCCTTGCTGGGTCCTCGCCATGGTTGGATCAGGAGCGGAGGAAGAAGAATGGAGGAGAAAAGGGTTTTCTCCAGAGAACTTCTTCAGGAAATGGTTTGAAAAGAAATAGAATGGAGGTTAGGGATATTTATAGGGGTTAAGGAAGGTGAAAGGTTTGTAACAACTTAATGTCCATGAATGGGCACTAAAAACTAAGGTGCAGAAATTTTATGGGATAATAATGGTAGGATGCAGAATTCGAAGAGTTGTTGGGAGATGGCAGGCAAGAAGACAAAGAGATGTAGGTGGCAAAAATTTGGCAGGTTGTAAAAATTTCGCAACCCTGTAAAATTTCGCCGCAAACTTTAACTCCTGCCTTCCAAAGCAGCTACTCTACAAAAACAGAACACTAAAAATTATAAATTTAAGCACAGGAAAGTGAAAAACTGCAGATACACTTAAACTACTATCTAAGGAAAATATGAGACAAATAAAATTCAAACAAAAATGGAGTGGCATTTCGGTCTCAGTGGAGACTAAGCCAACTTAGAGTAGCCTGTTGAACTTATGGAGGGTCGGAGAGAACTCTCTTTGTACATGATAGCCATCTGAGAGCATATAAAGGCCTCTTGCCATTGACTTTGAATATCTTGTTCCAATCATGGAGATTTAATAGGTCCACTGCTCCATTTGGATAAACTTGATGGATGAAGAATGGACCGGTCCATCTTGACTTGAGCTTGCGGAAGGCGGAAGCAGGTCGTAGAGCAACCTTAGTCTCTCCTTGCTTGAAATTCTTGCGTTTATCAGCTGTCGTGCCACTTCTTTGTCAGTCCTTGCAATTTCGAGTTCAAATTGGCATCATTTCGCAGCTCTTCTAACTCACTGATATCAAGAAATATTTTAAGGCTAGCTCTTCCTAGGTCTAGGTTTAGCTTTTTGATTACCCACCATGCCTTATATTCAATCTCCACTAGCAGGAGGCATGCCTTGCTAAAAACTAGGCGATAGGGAGACATTCCAAGTATGGTTTTGAAGGCTGTTTTGTATCCCCACAAGGAGTCTAGCAGTTTGAGAGACCAGTCTTTCCTGTTGGAGTTCACCACTTTCATCAATATAGTCTTGATTTCACGTTGGCTGGCTTCGGCTTGATCCAGCTAGTGCGAGGAGCTCAACAGGTGGGATCTTGATAGAATTGATTCTGTTGAACCATGGTGATCAAAGGCAGTTTAAGCTGAGTTGTTAGCCTACACTGCGAGTACATCTGACTGGCGAAGTGATACCTTGGATGACGAGGCCTCTAGAAATCAATTGTATCTTGGATTGGGCATACATTCTTGTTTCTTGTTATTTGTCACGATTGAGATTCTTTTCTTTGCCATGGTTGCTTTTACTCACCTTACTTTCCTTAAGCTTCTTGAGTATTTCTTTCCAATTTAGAATCTGGGAAGAGCAAATCTAATCTTGGCTACGTAAAGGTAATCAACCCCTGAAATGGAGACATATTGAGATTAATTAAAATAGTGGTATCACCAATCATATATCCTTTAAATTCTCTAAAGACCGAGTAGCTTATACGACCATTATTTATCAAAAGCGTTATGATATTTCTTTATAAAATAAAGAAAAATGTCAAAATTAGCATTTCTCTTTTGTCAGAATATTGATTTATTTCGTCCTTTCCAATCCTGACAAGCGCCGTAAAACTGAGTGTCTGTGAGTATAGGCTAAACCACTCCAGTTTAACTTACTTATCACAGGAGCCTTACAATTCTCCCGTATCTATGTCAAGTTGAATAGAGTTGTTTGATAATGAATAAAACTGATTTTATGTTCTGGAATTATGAATGGGTTTAGTCTATGACACTGCAAGTGCACATGTCATACAAGTAGTAAAGAATGGATGTAAGTCGAGATATCATTTGAGAGATTGACTTGAGTTCTGAATCAACTTGCCCCCGACTACTCAAGATCCATAATATCTGAACCTTGTGATCAAAGTTTATCGCTAAAAGATTCAAAGATAATTGTCCTAAAGAGAACATCTACACCATAGGATATTAAAAATAAGCTCATTAAATCATATTAACTATAATGAGTTGAACTGAATCAATTCTCTATATAAATGGACACTAATAAGAAAATACTGTGAAACAGTCAATTTCTACATTGTATCCCATTTAAAATTCTATCCCAAATTTGGGTAGGGAGTTGTCAAAGAGGCCTACTATTTCAGTTTGGATTTCTCCTTTTATTTCACAAATTAGAAGACCACTGTTTTCTCTCGAAATGAGAGTCTAACGGCCTACTGTGTGCACTTTTGTTCTTGCAGAGTGGGGTATTTTTCTTTCTCAATACTTCCTTACCCATTTCTTGAGGCTGATTTCTTACTTGAGACGAGGGTGTTCGAGATTTCCCGCAACCTGATTGATGACTCAACCTTAAAAATCTAATGAATATTCTCTTCCCTTGATTGAATCTTGCTAACGGGGTCAAGAGTTTTCCAAGCAGTTAGGGATTGAAATCTACGTGGATTTAAATTGATAAATAATCCTCTCAACATCGATTATGAGTGAATTGGGTATTATCTAGAGGCTGAACTCTCAGAGCTAATGAGTCTTCCAATAATGGTCGACATGCCGCAGTTAGAATGTTCCTAACTCTGAGGAATCGCTATCTACCACATGTCACTCAAAGGGCCTCACGGAGATCGGAGCGGGATCTCACGATCTTGGGCGGGTATTCGAAACTACTGTAGAACAATTACATAGAAAAATACATCAATCAAATAAATCCTCCCCAATTCCGAGTACTTCTTTCTAATTTATATAGGAAGAGTGTAACTAACAATAAATTCAAACTAGTGAAAGGCTGCAAAGCTGCATTACAATCGACAATGGGCAACGATAATTACACCCATTGCCGATTACGATAAGCGAGGAAAAGCAGTTCAGAAGAAATAATCTAGATTTCATTTAACTGAGGCATTAAATTGAAATATTACTTCCCGGCTTAAACATTAACGGTCATTTGGATTCGGATCGAAAATGAAAGAAAGAAAAAAATTATTCTAAAATATAAATTGAGTTTTCTTTTCCCTTGTTCTAGGTTCTAAAAAGAAAGCTACTTTACTAAAACTGCATGCGCTATTTATAACTTTAAAATTGGGTCTAATTCCAGGCTCTAGGTGGATTTCCTAAAATCAATGGCCCGACTCCTTTGTTTTTGGTGACTTAACATCGACGTAAAATCTGGTTTAGTTTTGTCCAGTACATCGTGACCTCAGGCGGATTGCAACTTTCTTTCACTTGTTCTTACAATTGTTGGTATGTTTGTGATGTTCTGGTCGTGACACGGTTTCTTGATTGCACTTTGATTAGTGGTTGCGACATGAATTCCTTGTCGTGACCATGTTAGTTGTCAGCAGTGAGACCTCTTGTTGCAACCTCCCTTTTCTTGTTTCCAGGAATTGGTGTCGCGATCTCAATTCTATGTCCCGACCTCACTCTCTTTTCCTTTACTCTATTTCTGTGTCGCGACCTCGATTCGATGTCGAGACCTCATTTATGTTGTCATCCTCTTTGCTTCTTGGTCACAACTTCTCTTTCATGTTGACATCATGCCCGGTGTCTTGAACTTTCCAAGCGGTCGTGACTCGAAAGCTGGTAGTTTGTCGCGACCTGAAAAGCGACCATCCCTATTCTATCCGGTGGACCTCATTTCTCGATCTCAATAGTTCCCTTCCATTTTCTATTTACAGTTGCTACGTTACGCCTTATTTGTTTTGGAACGCCAATAACCGAGACCGCCGAATTGATGTAGCGACATCGATTCTGTTGCGATCATGTTGATCTTTGTTGTGACCATGTTTTTCTGACCCTTCAATAAATTCTTTGTCACGACTTCAGTTCCATGTCGTGACCTGGCTGTCTTGTTTACTACTTCATTCTATGTCACGACCTCAAAAGCATGTCGCGACCTCATTTCTATTGTCAGCCACTGATCCTTGGTCCTAGCTCCCTTTATGATGTTACAACTTAAAATTGAGGTCGCGACCTAATCGTTCTCATAGCTGAGAGTCTAATAATAGTGGGCCTTAAAGCGTGTCGCGAGCATCAGTGCCTTACGTCGATCAGCCTCATGCTTAATTGAAAGCATTTTTAAGCGCGCAGCTCTCATTCGTGTTGTGGCATGATTCTTGGTCGCGACCTAGATTGGTTTCTCCAACTTATATCTTTATCATGACTGAAATTGCCTAGCGAGACATTGTAAATTAATTTGACATTACTTTCTGAATCCTGCGACATTATTTCTCTGTTGCGATATGATATCTTCTTTTAGTGTAGCGACCTAAGCGTTATCAGCGACCATTTATATCAAGTCCCTCCTGTCTTGGTCTCGGCTAAATTACCGTCTTATTTTGTTGACACCATCCTCTAGTCGTGACTGCGTTCTTTGTGGCGACTTGAGCGTGTGTTACTCGATTACTTGTCGCGACCTTAAAATGCATTTATGTAGGACTTGTTCTCGCTGGTGTTGCAACCTCAGAATGGTGTCGCGACATGAAATCCTTCCTTGAAGCTCTTAACTACATCTTAGCAACTTAAACAGCCATGAACAACTTCATTGGCGTAGTATGACAGTCGCGGCTTTGATTCTCTGTCACGACCTCCTGTGGCCATTGAGCCCCATTTTCACTTAGATCCTTCTTTTGGAATTTTCATTTATGCATTATTTATACAAATGAAATTTAGTAATTAGTACATATTTACGCATAAAAACAAGCAATTATAAGACGATAAGAAAAATGGACTAAAAAATTCAATGAGTTTTTACTCATCAATGGAGCTGGCTGTCGCCATTTGTGTGTCAGAGAGGTGTCACGATGCGATAGCTGCAGGGCGATATAAGAACACCAAGTGAACTGGCAATATTTTGGGAGTTATTAATAAGGATGAAAATGAAATGATAAATTTATAGAACCGGCGGAATTGTGGTACTTTAAAACAAGGGTAAAAGTGTAATTCCCGTAAAGGATATGAAAATCATTAAATGAGTAGAGATAGGTAGCAATAGTAATATAGAGTTGTCTTGCAATGTTAAAGTGGTGAGGACCCTTTTGCAGATAAGGTATAAAAAAATGATATGGAAGTCATAATGTGAGGAAATAGGATCTTAAAAATTGAAATAAAATAAGTTGATTTGCAAAATTAAAAGGATGAAGGACTTAATGGCAGTGATGGAGAAGTAAGGTATAAATGGGATTACAATGTGATGAGACAAACAAAAGCCAAACTCGTTTTGTCTCACATGAGGCTAGAGCTAGCGTTTTGGAGAGGGAGATCAAAGGCAAAGGAGAGGAAGAGAAGAAGGAGAATGAGAAGAAGGCCCAGGCCAAGGTATGTTTTTGTCTTGGTCGTAGGTGTTTTGGATTATAAGGTTTTGGTTTGGAGAATTGTTCTTTCTTTTTTTGTCTAGGGTTTTGGAAGAATCACCCAGGCACTGGGTGCGTCAAGTTTGTAGGATTCATGATTGACCAAATAAACATGGAATCATGTATTTATATGGTTTATAGAAGAATTAGTGGACCTTTGGTTGAATTCATAGATTTTACTAGGGTTTTGTGGTATGTTTAAATCATAAGACGAAGTGTTGTGGAGTTGTTTTGAGTTAGATTTCATGTAGTTTTTGAGGTATTATGGAATTGTTGTAAAAAAAGAAATGTTGGTTTAAAGGGAGTCTTTGTCAAAAATTTTTGTCTAAGCTTACTGTTAACACATTTTTTGGATATATATTAAGTTATAATTAATGCAAATCAATTGATTCCAATTGGTAAGAGAACCATAAGAGATAGGGATAAATGCCTTAGAGGATGAGAAGCGAGTGTAGCTCACAAGGCTCCCGAATCTGGGCTGCAGAAAGGTGAGCTCGTGTAGCTCACTTGATTATCTTTCTGTTTTGGGTATGGTTGTAGTGTTTTGGTCGTAAGTGGGTTTATTTCATCAGGAATTGAGTGATTCAAATTATGGGTGGAAATAAACTCTAGGGAATAAGTTATCTGAAGGAAGTGCAAGCAAATTGTAATCCCAAAGTGCCCCGAAATTTTTCAGAGTAGACTATGTGCAGATTCTGTTATGTCAATTTGGAGTAATCTAGATATAAAATCTGATAAGCTTGAGTTTTGGTGATCAGGTGGGTGATTCAATTGGAAGAAACCTTAGAACCATAGCTTCAAATGAGTGAAGAAGAAATTTCCAATTTATGGAGTTAAGATCCCAGAAATCAAAGGATAACAGTAGGTGATTAAGTAGGTTAACCAAATTGGCATAAAACATCGCATAGCTTGTGGTATGGTTGAGGCTAGAAGGTTTTAAATTGAAAATTTAAAGAGATGTCGTGGATATATAAAGGACTGATCTGGAGAGTTTCATAATTTTGAGCCTTTTGAATAATTTTTTAGGTAATAAAGTCCATACAGAGTATTGTTGGAAACAGGTTGCCAAAATGAGTGGTTTTTGTTAGGGTTTTTTTAGTGCTCAAGGGTAAATTGTTAATTTGGCTTTATATGAATGTTGTGTGACTCTAAAGTGACTTGCGTGTGAAGTACGTTAATTTTACGCTATCTGTGGGGCAGTTAATGTTGTCGTATTCGTTGAGTGTGTAGGAAATTTAGCGAGCGGAAAGTAGTGGAGTTGTGCTCAAGTTTAGGAAATAAAGAGGTGAGTGTAAAACTGATTTTGAAAATTGAGTTTAAAAGTGCAAGATTTTTAATGTTAAAATGAAAAGTTTAATGTAAATGTTTATATATGTATATTAAATATGTATACGTATGTTAAGAGCGTTATGAAAGTTTAAAAATGTGTAAAGAATGCATGTGTTTTATTGATAAAGTAAAGGATTTAAATGGATTTATAAATGTATTTTGAAGAAATGTTTCTTGATGGTTACCCCTAACCCCATATGACTGTTATGATATCAGCTGAGGTATGTAAGGCGTGTAAGGATTTAGAGGAAACCTGATTAGGTTACTAACGGAGGGAGCGAATAGATTTTAGTGTAATGCCTTACGTGATAAGGTCTTACTCTTGGAACCTGTCTGAGGCGTGGTTTCTCGCGTGTAATTGGAGCTTAGTACATCCCTCACCGTCGATGTCGAAGCGTCGGTGTGTTTATCCCCTCGGGTTCCATAAGAAAGAAAGGTTAAGGCATAAAATGGATTTTTAATTGTATGGGTATTTATTACTTTGATATATATTGAAAATGTTATCTTAATGAAAATGTACACTCACTGGGCTTCTTTAGCTCATTTTTCCGCATCATTTTGAAAACATTTTCAGGACTGAGACGGGTGTGTCGGTGGGAGTACCCTCCTGCGCGATGAGTCGAGCCATCGAGGCGGCATGTGTGCATTGTATATATATTTTGCATATTGTATATGTTGAATATTTTGTCATGTATATATGTATATATGTATATATTTTGAAAAGGAACTACGTGGGCTTTGATCCTCAGTGGACGAGGTACGTAGGCGGTCGGCTTAAGTCCGGCTCAAGCCCAATCCTTTTTATAAAACTGTGCATGGAATTGAAGAAGTTTTGAATGTTTTGATGATTGAAGTAAATAAATGTATATGTGTATATATTTTGCTTGATTGAGTTGTATGTAGTGGTTGTGGACGAGGAGTCCTAAAATGGAAGTTGAGAATTGAAAGATTATAAGTGTTTTTAAATGTTTTCCCCGGGTTTTTTGTAAATTTGGAAAGTCAGAAAAACGAGAGGAAACTGGCCGATTTTACGAAAAACTAAGTGTTGAAAAAAAAAAAAAAAAAAAAAAAAAAAAAAAAATTTTTTACTTCCACTTCCCGCATTGGCCCACTACAAAGATATGTTAAGGATTGTAAAGGGTTAAGCTCCATGGATTTTATTTGATTGTTTAAGGAAAAGTTTATATATCTGTTGGAGTCTTGGGGAAGTCCCCCTCAGGGTTCATGAGGTTGATCAGAGATTCGGGATCATTAGCGTGTTATGGAGAGGTTTGAAAATGTTATAAGATTTGAAATTTTATTTTCATATGATTGTTTTAATGTTTTATTTTAAAATTGCATAAATTATTTATGTGATTTAAGGTATATATGCATTACATGACATATTAAAATTTTGAATTCACCAATCGTGCGTGGTAGGCCCACCACCGGGAGAGCTCTGGGGGCATTAGTACCACCACCCAGGAACATGTTGATGAGTGCGTATGTTCCTCCACCCACGACATAGTGACCTATGTGGGGCGCGTGGGCGGAGAGCACCACCTCCTGGGAGTGGTAGGAGGCAGATACAAACGATGGCTTAGCTTTGCTTGCTTGCATTACGACGGCTCCCAGGCGGTAGCTTCTATAGAGAGGGCGCTAGAACGCGAGGACTATGATGGATTGGGGCCGGAAAGGCTTAGTCATGGTTAGAGGGATGGGCGGGTCTACGGGTGATGGGATGGGCAGTGGATGATCTTTTGCGCCTTTCTCCTACGGGACAAAGCGTTAGAGTGGTGGGGCACAGTTCGAGAGGGGAGGATGCCCGGAGGTGTCACAGGCACGGTTGAGGAGGAGTTCTGAGATAAGTTTGTTTCAGTCGATTCTGAGGAGATCTGCGAAGGCTGAGGGTTCTTTAGGAGCTGGAAGCGAGGATACTCTCCGTGACCAGTTATGACCCGGAGTTTTTCGAACTCGTCGGACATGTTCCATTTATCGGGGATGATGAAGTTGTTGAGAGGTTTCTTTGTGGAGTCACCCAGATCCGGTGATTAGAATACCCCCGATGCGTCGGCGACCACACACGGTCACGACCCGGTAGTAAGCTGCGATTAGGGTTGAGAGGAGCATGGGGTTGAAATCCTAGGCTACGCTGGTCGAGACGAGCGGTGGGTCGACAGGTTCGGGAGGTTCCGGTAAAGCGGTCGAGAGGGAGAAGAGCCACGGTGGGTAGGTGGCGGCCCGGGCCTGGTCGGGGACCGCGATCTAGCCCGGGTTTGAGGTGGAGCCTGGGACGGGTACTTCAAAGGTCAGAAAGCAGTGTGTAGTTGTGGGAAGAACAGGTATAATTGAGTCTGCAGTTAGACACAGAGACAGGTTCTTTAAGTGCGGACGTAGGGACATACCTTTATAAATTGTATGTGGAAAAAGGTACTGGTTTCGTGGATCGGGAGTAGGCGAAGGGCGGGCGAGAGGCGATTCGGTCTTGGTAGAGTCGGTCGGAGTCGGAGGAGCTCCGGGCGGGGCCCTTCGTTTACTAGACCACGGAGGACTAGCGGTAAGTCGACCATCCGGAGGACGGAGGGCGACCTCGAGACACGGCGTCTTTAGGGTGTTTGCGATCACCCGAGGCGGAGGCGGATGTAGCACCGGAGGGTCATGACGGGTACTATCGAGTTTTTGATAGGGATGCCCATGTCTTGATAGATCCGGATCTTACTCACTCGTTTATTTCTGCGGAATTTATTTTGCAGTGTGAACATAGAGATACAACCCGCATGGAATTAGCCCAGTATGGTAGTCTCCTTCTACGGGGGATTGCTTATAGCGGATAGAGTATACATGGGTTGTTGGTGGCGTTATTGAGGGCCTTGAGTTTAGGGCCAATTTGGTATTGTTGGACATCGGGACTTCGATGTGATCTTAGGGAGGATGCGTTTGGTTGTCTCGATATCACGCCACCATGGATTGTAGGAAGAAGATTAAGTTAAGTAGGCCAGGGGGCAAGTTACTTTGTGGGAGTAGGGAGAATATTGTCCTCGAGTGTGATGTATACGTAATGATGGGTGGGAAGATGCTCAGAAAGTCATATCAGGAATTGTATCTAGCACATGTAGTTGAGGTGAGAGAGGATGATGTGGGGCGGAAGACATTCGGTGGTCGGAGAATTCGGGATGTGTGTTTCGGATGATGATCTTGAGGGATTACCCCGGATAAGAGATTGATTTTGGTCGAGTTAGCCCTGAGACATAGCAGGTTTCGAGAGCGCCTACGGGATGGCCACTGCGGGTTAAGGTGCAGGATGGAAGGAAATGGTGCGACCGGGGTTCGTCGGGCCAAGACACGTCTCCGCAGGAGCGCGGTTTGTTGTGTGAGAAAAGGACGAGGCATGCGATTACGTATTGATTCTGAGTTGAATAAGATAATAATGTCGGTGTCGCTTAGGGTGATGATCTCTTTGATAAGTTACGGGGGTAGGTATTCTCGAAGATTGATTTGAGGTGGGGCTATCATCGGTTGAGTTCACATGATGAGGATGTTTCCAGTGACGTCGAACACGGTCTGAATTTTGAGTTTCTAATCATCTTTATTTGGACTTACGAATGCCCAGTGGCTTTATGGATCTCATGAGCAGATTTTAGGCCTTACTTAGATCGGTTTGTTATCGTGTTTGATGATGATATATTGATCTGACCGGGCGATGGAGAAGAACATGCGAACGCGGGATGATTCTGCAAACATTGCGGGAACAACGGTTATATGCGAGACTCGGTAAGTGTCGGTTTGAAACCGACGGTGTCTTTTTGGGACTATAGTTTTTGCGGAGAGTGCCGATTGGATCGCGGAAGGTGAAGCTATCTTGAATTGGAAACCTCCTCTGAGTGTTATTACGAGAGATAAGGAGTTTCTGCAGGTTTGTGAGGTATTCTGCGTGATAAGGTCTTTCAGGAACCCATCGAGGCGTGGGTTTCTCCACGCGACGTAGTGATTATGGCCAGGGTCTTATTTGTCCCTCAGATTAGTACCGGGAAGCTGACCGGTGTGTTTATCGTAGGTTCCATCGAAAGAAAAGTTAGGCATAAAATGGATTTTAATTGTATGGGTATTTATTACTTTGATATATCTTTGCAGAAAATGTTATCTTAATGAAAATGTACACTCCTTTATGGGCTCCTTTAGCTCACTCTTTCGTATGTTTCAAAAACATTTTCGGGACTGAGGCAGTGTGTGGTGATGCCCTCCTCTACGCGTTGGAGTCGAGCCATCGAGGAGGCAGCGCATGTGGCTTGCATTGTATACATATTTTGCATATTGTATATGTTGAATATTTTGTCATGTATATATGTATATATGTATATATTTTGAAAAGAAACTACGTGGGCTTTGATCCTCGGTGGGCGAGTGCGTAGGCGGTCGGCAAGTGGAAACTAGCCCGATCCTTTTGTAGCGTACGTAGGTGAAGAAGTTTTGAATGTTTTGATGATTGAGTAAATAAATGTATATGTGTATATATTTTGCTTGATTGGGTTGTGTGCTTAATTGGGTTGTGGACCAGAAGAGTCACAAAATGAAAGTTGAGAATTGAAAGATTATAAGTGTTTTAAGTGTTTTCACGAGTTTTGTAAATTTGGGGAAAGTTCGAAAAGCGGGAGAAACTGGCGATTTTAAAGAAAAGTCTAAGTGTTGAAAAAAAAAGAAAAGAAAAAAAAAAAAGAAAAAAAAATTTACCGCCCTAAGATGTTTCAAGATATGTTTAAATTGTAAAGGGGTTAGCTCCATGGATTTTATTTGATTGTTTAAGGAAAAGTTTAGCATATGTCAGTTGGAGTCAGGAGATCCTGGGTTCATGAGGTTAATCAGGGTCGGGATCATTCCTTAGACACATAGTCGATCCCCCACGATATGTATATATGTATCCAAGAAGCCGAGGAAATGGCCCCATAAAGTCGTGCCCCGGACATCGAGATAAATCAACTACCAAAATTGGGTTTAGAGCATCCTTGATGGCGAGATCTTCCCAAGTCTTTGGCATTTATCCACGACATCGTTTGGCCAGAATCATGGAAGAGGAAGTGTAAAATCAGATTGAGCTTCTTTGTGTGGTTTCATGAAACAAAAAGCGTTTGCCGCCGCCTCTCGTGGCGGTGGCGGTATTCTCGTTGCTCTTTCGCCGGGCGCTCTTTGTTAATTTGATGATATAAATCGTGACGAGGAAAGGTTCATCGATAATGAATGGTTGCAGAAGAATTGTCTGTGCCATCGTGACGTTTCTCGTTGCGCGAAGAAATTGGCGACGATTGTAGTATATGGGATTTCGTGTTAGCGGTGACTCCTCGGGAAATTCATCATTGATTGGAAGGTTGTGGTGTTGTGTGCTATGGTTAGTCTCGAAGATGATCATACAACATTCTCCTCCCTTTTATCTTTGTTCGTTGAATTCTTGGGTAGGGGACCATCTAATGAGTCTAGCCAGCATCTTGCTTGGTAAGGAGGGTATGAATAACGGTTTTATGTTCTGAGATGTTGATACGGATCATTATTCGAGAAGGAGACATAATGGGTTGGTTGTGAACCACGTTTCGACAATTAATTTTTGATATGCTAAAAACTTTCCATTAATGCATAATTCCAGCATGCCAATCTGAATAATTATTAGACTTGGGTGTCGTTTGGGTTTCTAAATTATCATGATTAGATAAATGTTGTACGATTGATGAAAAGCGAATACTCAGTATTATTGCCAACATTAACAATCGCCCAAATAAAAGAATAAAACCGAGTAAGGAGAAGCATACTCCGCAATTTGTCGAAACTCAGCAAATCCGTACCATAGAAGCCTCTCGGGGTGTGAAGCTGGCTTCCCTTCTTGTCTGTGACTGGCGACGATTGGATACCGAGGTGAAGAGAAGGACAACTCTCTCTCACTAGAAAAAAAATGAATCAGCTACTGGTTCCTCCTCACGTTTTCTCCCTTTTTGCATTTTTGAGAAGACAAACACTATTGAGTGTTTTGTCTTATTCATTAATCGTTATCAAAGAAATAGTAATTTTGTCATTGCTTCACAGTTTGACGTTCGGTATCTACGTGTCAGGTTTTAAATCGTTTTTACACTCCTTACCACTTATGGCACATAGTCACGTGTTATATGCCTGACTTTCGTCGTATCGAAAATCGTTTCTGACTTTTCCAGGCGCGGTGTGAAACGTGTAAATTCAGTGGCGGGGTGACGAGGAGTCGACATCTTTAGCTAGATTCGCGGACGTTCCCAGAGTGAAATCCATTTCATCATCAGAATCCAGGAGAATAAATTTTGGATTTTATAGAAATTACAATTTTATGTAGAAATTACAATTTTTGTGGCAAAGTACGATTTGCCATTTTCGAGAGAGTGGAATTTCTGGGTCTTCTGAGACCCCACCAAGTATGCACGAAATTTATCCAAGGCATAGACCATTGCCAGTAGTTCTTTCTCTATGGTAGTGTAGTTCCTTTGTGCCTCATTTAAAGTTTTGCTTGCATAGTAGACCACATAAGGTTTCCCATCTTCTCTTTACCCAGGCCCATCTATGTGAGAGATCACTTGCATCACATAACCTGAAACAATTACGATTGGGGCGCTGTTGATGATTAATGCGGTTTTATGGAGCTCCTCAAGCTCCTTTGGCGATCTTCATCCGTCTGAATTGGCATCATACCAGCAGTTTGTAAAGAAGGCTTGCAGTCTTGACGTCTTTGGTGAACAACCGTTAAAAGCTTGCATATTGAAGGTATACGATTTTCACATTTGTGAGGATATGGGTTTGGAAGATGTTCGATTTTATGCTCCGACTCGATTCCCTATTGGATATGATATGTCCAGCCTGATCCCTTGGTTGACCATAAAATGACATTTTCCTAGTTCGGCGCAAATTTTTCTCAATACACTGTGCGGGATAGTTTCAAGGGTTGATCGAAGCATTCTTCAAAACCCCCATATCTTTGTAATGTCATCCATGTGAGACCTCTTATAATAAAAGCTCCACGAATCACTTGAAAATACTAAGCATGCATCTACGGAATGTAGGGGCATTGCATAGGCAGAGGGCATTCTTATAGCATAAGTCTCAAATGGGCCAATTGAAGTAGTATTTTTCTAATAATTATAACAGATCTCCAATATGGAAGTAACTTTGAATAATATCAGCATTAGAAGGAGGTGCCCCGAATTCTCTCAAGGAGGCGATCCATAAGGTAATGGGAAGCAGTATTTTCTTGTCACTTCATTCCCAGCCTCCTTAATCAGTACACTCCAGCCTATAGTAAAGCGGGTGGACACCTCTTATCCTTTCTCATTGCTCATAGTGGTCACCCCAGATTTTTTTAGCTTCTTTGAGTTGGACTTACCAGTCTTGGATATGGGGTATATGATGCTAACATAACGTTAGAACCTGCATGTACCACTTCACCATATGAGGATTTAGTCTCCTCTGCGGTACATCTCCCTTGGTTTTGCCTCTTCTTCAAATAGATATGATGGGTCTGAACTAAAGAAACTAAGGGTGATTCCCTTCAAATCAGAGAATTTTCCACCTTCTTTATTTGTTCTTTCCAAGGACTTCTAGTAGGCTGCTTTCTTGTATGAGGCATTGAAGCTGATGAAGAGATAACAATTGGGCATCGGTTATTTTCTTCTAAATATGCATACTTTAATTCCACGGGTAGGAGGCTTGAGGTCGAAATCTTGAGATAGTGGTTCCTTCTTTTTCATATCTTCCTCGATAGTAGAGCGGGATTTCTTCCTTTTTTTCTCCATGGTCCGTATGCAAGCCTGCATTTCTTAGGTTTCTGACTCTTGGGGGACAGCTCCTCCATCGACTACATCATGTTCAGCTGCAGCTGCTTTGCTTCCGGCCTGATTTCTTACAAGGGTGATGTCGATTAAAGCGAACCTCCTCTACGGACCCTCTTCCCTTGCATCGCTTTTTGCAATGATCTGAATATTAAGCTCGAAGTCGTGTTCTAAATGTAAGTTGCATAACTCCATTTGGAAGAATTGATGATCGCATTGGAGTGGTAGAATGGTCTTCAGTTATAGGCACATAATTAGCTCCTACGCAACTGTGGATTACCTTTTGTATCAAAGCTGGCAAATCTACAGGATAGTACAAATTTGTCCACTTGTATCAACACATCCTCCATAGTGCCCTTCGGGATTTTATGGATCACGGCTGGCTGAGGTGATGCTGATGGTGATGGGCTTAAGCTCTCCCGAGCCAGTTTTGCTTGTACGAATAAGGCGGCGGACCGCGGCTCCCGAGTCTAGCCGGTGCCTTCTCTACAAGTTCCCCAGATGTTCACGGAGATGGTAGGACATTAACTTGAGGTCTTTGTATTTCTTTGGGGTCTTGCATTGAATAGTAATAGCGACTTATTACATCGAGGAAGGCCTTTTTATCAACATTTAACCTTTTTCACAGGTGATCCTTTAAAAATTTTGCGTAAGTTGGAACCTGCTTGATCATATCTAAGAGGGGGATGTTGACTTTCACCTGCCTCAGCACTTCTAGGATTTCAGCTTAGTTTATAGCCTTCTTCTTGCCTTTTAGTGCTTGAGGAAAATGTGGGGGTGTGCTCTTCTTCACTGCATCTTCTTTTATCACAATTTCTACGGATTCGACTTCCTTTTCCTCGTGCCTTTTTACTGCTGGCAGGGATGTTTTTCGACCTCACTCTTAGCTCCTCGAGTGATTCACCTTTGACCATCTATCACGGGAGGTGGTTCACTAGAAAACTCGGTCGTGCCTCCCACCAAGTTGAAATTTGCATTAATACGGGAGAGTCTTCATTTTCTTGCACCTTGGCGATTAGTCAACCTAGAAATTGAATACTGCAGGTTGTCGAATTTATGGGCAATATTAGACTGCAGGTTCTCAATCTTCTTATTCAGTGTGCTTTCTACTGTATCAATCCTTTGATTAGCTTGAGCATTCACTGCTTTTTGTTCCTCTACAAAACTACCCGCCCACCTTGCCAATTCGTATAGCTTACTCAAGCGGAGATGGATGGTGTGATTTAGTAGTTGAATGAGGCCTCTTTGTGTTGTGCCCCAGGGGACACCTGGAGGCTTTGGTTTAGGGAGAGGTTAGGATAGTTTCTCAGTGGGATTATATGTGTTGTTGTATGGGCGTTGGTTGGTGGCATGTTGGCCTGACATTGGCTTGTTCAACCATCATATCCCTCGTGAAGAGCAGTTGGGTGATCTTTCCTTGGTGCTCGATAAAAACTGGAAAATGGCTTGAGGTTGGCGGTGGTGTTTCGGCTACTACTGCTCATGTTGATTTCTCATTTCTAGCTCCTCGACCTTATCTAAGGTGGATAGCTTTGCTTTCATTCCATGTCCTCGGGTGTGAGTACCCCCCTCCCCCTTCTGCACGTTGGTTGGCAAGATTATAATTTCTCTCGTTCCCTTGGGTTGGGTTTATCCCATGCTTTGAAGTTTACACCCGCGTGGTCGGGAAGTCAGCGGCTTATTTTTGGATTTTTACAAAGTCCCCTCCACACATAGTCTCGATGCTTCGCAGCGGGGACATTCCATCATAAAAATGGTTGGTAGCAACCATGTGTTAAACCAATGGTGAGAATGACATTGATGGTTTCAGTACCTTTCCACGTCAGTAAAATTTCTCATTTTCATGAATGAAAGGTGTAAATTTGTCTCTTCGATTTGTTGGTTCTATGTGTGGAGAAAAATTTCTTAAGAACAACTTGCATTTTAATCGATTTCAAATGGTCCTTGGTCTCGAGAGTTGAGCCGTCACGGCCTTATCCTTCGAGTTAGAGGAAAAATTTGAGCCTCATCAGATCCATATTGGTAGCATCCTCCTTGAAGTTGTGCATACTTCCTCCAAAGTCGAGATATGCGAATATGGGTTCTCACTCTCGTACCGTAGGTGGGAAGTAGAGCGAGAATGTAGTGTAGGGCCTAACAATCATGTCCTTTACTAGAGGCATAATACATGGGGTGGAACTCACCCGCCCGGGGATGTATGTGGTCCCTCGTGGACCTATATGCATTAGAATCTCTGTCCTGTTGACTCGTTAATTCTCGTTGAAACTCCAGTGATCCTTGTTTAAGCTCACTTTACAGCCTTGTTCTGTGGGAGCGATTCTTTATAATACGCATACGTGTTCCTATCCGGTGGTACGCCCTTATATGAACAAATAGAACACCCGACGAGGAAGCAAAAACAAGGCTACGGTTCTTTACATTGGTAAAAACAAATTGTATATGGTCGATAAAGAATTGAATTAACTTCGGCTGATGAAGCGCTAGGGAAAATTGAGAATAAGTTCACTGATACTTGTGATGAGGACCCGCAAGTTTAACAACCGTCACTTGCCTTTAAGCGTATAAAGTATGGCGAATTTGATTTGTGTGCAAGTAGGGTGATCAGGAATCAACAAGGGTATACATGTACCTCTCATTTGTAGTCTAGCTCTTCTGACATAGTGCTGGGGTGAACACAAGGATGAGTTTTCTTTGTGGAGGTGACTTACGATTGGTTAATGGTGGTCATTTTGGATTTGGGGCTTTGTAAAAGCGATTGGATTTTGATGGTGGAAACTAAAAATAAAGTGAAGTGAAATATAAAGAACCTGTGAAACATCGAGACTCACGGGTTTGGGATCAGGTGGTGAGGGTTCTGGGTCCATTTCTCGCGTTGGGGAGAGATAACTATAGTCGTTTTCCATTGGATCTTGTTTTAATATCAGCGCAAGCCACCCAACAATTTCCTTTTGAGAGATGCTTTATTGAGCATTAACGCTCGAGACGGTGAAAGCTTGCTCCACGATCCATCTTACGGTGACTAATAAGTTGGCAACTAACGAATCTCCAGTGGATCTGGCAATACTTGTATTGAACGCTTAAAGATTGTCAAGTCTTGATCATTCAGGTGCATCAAAGGGGTTTTGAACCTGAGTGGCAAAACGAGACATAAATGTCGATAAATGCGGCGTAAAAACATGAGAACCCTTGATTACCTCGAATCCAGGTAGCCGGTAGCCCTCATCTTCAAGGATAGGGGTTTAGCGCTCATGGCTGAGTTCCCATCCTCAGGTGTTTGCGACCCAGTGAGAAAAAATGAGAAAAAAGCTTCCGGAGAAAGGGAGAGGGGTCTCCGCAGGCGAGAAAATGTATTAAAGGATTAAGAGTCGCCTCTCTGAAAGTCTTGTCTGACTATATCTTGCTTGGAGTTCAAGCAAAGTACAAAAACATGCGGTACCCACTGTGCATGAAGGGTAATTCGAAAAATACAAAAAAATGGTTAAAAAGAGTCAAGCGGTCCCATTAGTGGCTGAGTTACGAAAATGCGAGTTGCAAAAAATTTTTTGTAACCATTCCTTCTTTCTTTGCTCCATTTCTTCTTGGTTTTACTGCTTTCTTTTCTTCTAGTTTAGACACAACGTATAGTTGATTGAATTAGCATGATCGGATTATTTCCAGCCAAATTTTGGCGAGGTTAGCTTTTAGCAACACAAAGTAACACAAAATGTGATCGATGTGAAACAGGGTAGCCAATGTGTCGTCGGGTTAATTAGGCGGTGATGCGCAAAAATGCTCGACGCAATGAACGAGTTCAAAATAACTTAACAGTGTAATCGATCCTACCTCTTTGTTCTCTATGTGGAAAGATTAGGCCATATCATCCATCAAGCAGTTGAATTAGATACATGGAAGCCTATCAAGATTTCACGAAATGATCAGCACTTATCCCACATTTTCCTGGTAGATGACCTAATTTTATATGCAGAAGCAACAGTAGACCAGATGAGAATCATTATAGGTTGCCTTCAACAGTTCTGCAATGGATCAGGCCAAAGAGTAAGCTTTCAAAAGTATAGTATCTTATTTTCGAAGAATGTTAACACCATTGTAGCGGAGGAAATCTCCAACATCTCCGGGATCCCTGTCACTACTAACCTGGGTACCCCCTCAAATTCATGGTCGAATGCAACCAGAGTTGTATCAGAATCTGCTGGATCGAATCAACTCCAGGTTGGAGGGATGGAAAACCAAGCACCTCTCTCTCCCAGGAAGAAATGTCATTCCTCAGTCGGTGTTGTCATCCATTACCCTCTACTCACTACAATCAGCTTTGCTACCAAAGGCCCTTTGCAGCAGGATAGACAGGATGATCCGGAACTTTACTTGGGGGGACTTAGATGAAAAGAAGAAATTTCACCTCGTGAACTGGGAGACAATCACACGCTTGAAAGAGCATGGAGGACTGGGCTTAAAAACGACCCATGGCATGAATTTAGCATTCATGGCCAAAGTTAGTGGGGAACTGATTGTGAGAATCAAGTTTATGGGCGCAGAGATGTTAACTGTAAGTATATGAGCGATATCGACATCTGGCCCCAACAAATAAACCTGCGTCCTCCAATTTATGGAAAGGTGTTGCTTCAGCTGTTGATATCTTATTGAAGGGTACAAGGAGAAGGATCTATAATGGATTAGATACCTTGTTCTGGAGAGACACCTGGTTGGGAGACACCCCACTGCTCAATGTAGCCCTCCGAACCATCTCCTTAGTAGACTCCTACAAGACAGTCCATGAATACTGGACACCAAGTGAGGGTTGGAGGTGGAATTTGATTACCGGCTTGCTCCCCCCACATATAGAGGATCGGCTTAAGGCTGTATTAGTAAGACAGGACGCTGATAACAAAGATGGTACGTGTTGGGGTCTAACATCACATGGTTAGTTGATGGTAAGGACAACATATGCCCTCACAAAGCAAAATCATAACCACCCCCCAGACAAGGTTTGGAAGCTGGTTTACGAGAGGAAACCAGGAGGTTTTACCAAGAATCCCCTGCAAATGCTGCCTGCGGCATGGGGACCTAAATCATGTTTTCGGCATTGCGGAGAGGCAGGGTGTTCTGGTCTCGCATGGCGAGGGCTAAAACTAACAGGACCCCAACAGTTAGACTTCCAAGGCTAGATATAATGCGTTTAAGCAGCGCATCTACAGGAAACGAATGAAGGTGGAAGGATCATTTTTGCTATATGCATCTGGTGGCTCTAGCGTTGGAGAATGATCTCACATTCTACAATGAAAGCAGAGCTATGGGCTCTAATACATGGCTTACGGCTTGCCTGGGACAACTCAATGCATAAACTAACTCCCCTCCTTGTTTTCTAATGTGGACAGCAATGCAAAATGCAGCAAACAATAGGCATTCTGGCCTCCTACAGGAGTGCAACGGTTATTGAGCAAAAAGCTTCAGTTGTGACCATTACCCACAATTATAGAGAGGGTAATCAGGTAGCAGATTTCTTAACAAAGATATCTCTAGAGCTTCAACCCCGGGAAATGAAAGTGTGGCCAAACCCCCGAGGGGCATCGATCACCTCCTCGACAGGACCTCATGGTGGCATCCTCTGGCCTAGGAGAATAATAGTTAAAGGTTGAGTGGTACTTGTGTGTTGTTCCCCTCCCATCGATTAAAAAAATAAGGCGTTAAAACACCGTTAAGATGGAGTGCTACGTGGAAAGCTCCCATTTGTTCATATGTGCAAGTTTGTGACGACGGAGGCATGGATGAGTTATGACACTAAAGTTGAGGGCACCTGTGGACAAAAAAAAAAACTCATGGACTAAATTGGACATACAAATATAAGTCAACGGCATTTATGCACATTATCCCAATATTATACGTATCTTTAATTGTTGTTAGTAATTTTATGCATTTTTTTACCTTTAGTAGCCAAAATTACCATAGTCTTACGATTAACCTTACTTATGAAGCTCATTCAATATTCTGTTGTTATAAAAAAACTATAGTATATTAAAAAGCGGTAACGGACGTTGGCAAATAATGTTACGGGATAAGGTGCATACATACTTAGATTTATAGTCATATGTCAATTAGCCCACGAGTTTTTCCCCGGTCCATAAGTGCCTCGATGTTTAATGTCGTAGCTAATTCATGTCCCGTCGTCATGAACTTGCACAGATGGATAAACGGGCGTTAAAATGCCATTAAGTCTGTGTAAGTTCGTGATAGCAAAGGCATGGATGAGTTATGCCACTAAAGTCGAGACTTTTTGTGAGCAGAAAAAAAATTAGAGCTAAGTGGCATATATATAACTATAAGTTAGAGACATTTACGTACCTTATCCCAATGTTATACGCATCTTTAATGGTTGTTAGTAATTTTATGCGCCTTTTTACCTTTTGTAGCCAAAATTACCATAGTCTTATGATTAATCTTACTTCTAACGCTCATGTTCAAAAAAGTAGAGTCGTTGGTGCTATTGTGAATCATTACTCACGTTTAATATTTGTTGCTATCGAAAAACTATAGTCTATTAAAAAAGCAGTAACGGATGTTGGAACTTAAATATTACATTGGATAAGGTGCATAAATTTCCTTGACTTATAGTCATATGTCCAAAGTTATAGATGTGTGATGTTTAATGTTGTGTAGTCGTACTTGCCATGCGAGAGCACCTGGATGAATGAATAGACTTAGCTGCCGTTAAAGATAGAGTGTCGGCATGGATAGCTTCTGCATTTGTCCTATACGTACAGGATTTGAGTAACAAAGGCATTGATGAGCTGCCTTGACACTAAAGTCAGGAGCACACAATGGACAGAAAAATCATGGGCTAAATTGGGCATATAGCTATAAGTAAGGGACATTTATTCACCTTATCTCAATGTTATGTGTATCTTTAATGGTTGTTAATAACTATATGCACTTTTTTACCTTTAGTAGCCAAAATTACCGCAATTATTATTAACCTTACTTTTGACGGTCCTCATTTTTAAAAGAAAAATTAGAGTAATGGTGCTATTACGAGATCATTGCTCATTTAATATTTTGTCGCTATCAACTATAGTCTATTAAAAAAGCATTAATGGATGTTGGCGAAATTAGCAGATGTCGTGTCGGATACAATAATAAGTTTTACGAGCATTTATGCACCTTATCGATGATAACCATATCTTTAATGGTTGTTAGTAATTTTATACATTGTTTTTACCTTTCGTAGCCAAAATTACCACCAGTCTTCTGAGTAACCTTTTACTTTGAGCTCATTTTAAAAAGAAAATGAAAGTAATACGATAACTATTGTAGATCATTGCTCACGTTTAATATTCTGTCGCTCTATAGTATATTAAAAAAGCAGTAACGGATGTTGGCATACCACATATGTCAATTATCATATACAACTATAAGTTGGAGGCATTTATGCACCTTATCCCAATATTTTGTGTATCTTTAATGGTTGTTAGTAATTATATGCACTTTTTTTTTACCTTTAGTAGCCAAAATTATCATGGACACGATTAACTTGCCATAGGCGCTCATCTTAAAAGAAAATGAGAGTAATCGATGTTGTTGTAGATCATTGCTCACGTTTAATATTTTGTCGCTATCGAAAAACTATAGTCTATTAAAAAAGTGGTAACGGATGTTTGGGGTAACAGATGTCGGTAATCGGATATGACTATAAGTTCGAGGCATTTATGCATCTTATCCCAATATTATGAGTATCTTTAATGATTGTTAGTAATTATATGCACTTTTCTTTTTACCTTTAGTAATCAAAATTACCATAGTTGTACGATTAACCTTTCACTAATGATGCTCATTTTAAAAGAAAATGAGTGTCCCGGTGCTATTATTGGTCATTGCTCATGTTTAATATTTTGTCGCTATCAAAAACTATAGTCTATTAAAAGCGGTAGCGATGCATTGTATGCGAGATGCCGATAGTATAATATGCATATCTTTAATGGTTGTGTAATTATATGCGCACACAACTTTGGTAGCCAAAGTACCATAGTTTTACGATTAACCTTACTTCTAACATAATTTTTAAGAAAATGAGTGTCGATGCTATTGTAGTTCATTGTTCGTTTAATATTTAAGTCGCTGTCAAAAACTATAGTCTATTAAAAAAGGCAATGGATGTTGTGATAACAAATGTTGATTTTATATACATTATAAGTTGGAAGGCGTTTATCTTGCGCTATCCGATATTATGCGTATCTTTAATGGTTGTTAGTAATTGTATGCACTTTTTTTTTACCTTTAGTAGCCAAAATTACCATAGTTTTACGATTAACCTTACTATTGACGCTCATTTTAAAAGAAAATGAGAGTAATCGATGCTGTTGTAGATCATTGTTCACGTTTAATATTTTGTCTCTATCGAAAAACTATAGTCTATTAAAAAAGCGGCAACAGATGTTGAGAGTAACAGATGTCGGTTTTTATATCACATTGCATAAGTTAGAGCATTTATATAAGCATCCCAATATTATGCGTATCTTGAATGGTTGTTAGTAATTATATGCACTTTTTTTTTTACCTCTAGTAGCCAAAATTACCATAGTTTTACGATTAACCTTACTTTTGACGCTCATTTTAAAAGAAAATGAGAGTAATCGATGCTGTTGTAGATCATTGTTCATGTTTAATATTTTGTCGCTATCGAAAAACTATAGTCTATAAAAAAAAAAGCGACAACGAATGTTGTGATAATGATGTCGGTACATATCACATTTATAAGTTGAGGCGTTCTGTGTTTTTATCACCCGATATTATCGCGATATCTTTAATGGTTGTTATTAATTATATGCACTTTTTCCTTTATCAATAAAGTACCATAGTTTGTTAACCTTACTTCGACGCTCATTTAAAAGAAATGAGGTAATAGATGTTGTTAATGAATCATTCTTTCACATTTAATATTTTGTCGCGCTACCGAAAAACTATAGTCTATTAAAAAGTGATGCGGATGTTAGTAGAACATGTGGAAATAATCGAATCTGGCCCATAAGTTTGAGAAGGCGTTTATGTAGCCTTATCCGATGTTATGGTATCTTTGTAGTTATTGTAAATGCCTCACGCCTTTTTACCTTTAGTAGCCAAGTACCTTAGTTTACGATTAACCTTTACTTATGATGCTCGTTTAAAAAGAAATGAGTAATCAGTACCATTAGCAAAATATTATTCATGTTTAATATTTTGTCGCTACCGAAAAACTATAGTCTATTAAAAAAGTGATAACAAATGTTGATGTTTTTTTAAATTCCTTGTCTACATCTATTCCACTAAATACTGAAACGTTTAACAGTTTAAGTACTGCAAAACTCATACTTATATTTTGTTCATCATTTTAAAATTCATAAAAGGAAAAAAAAAAATCATAATACTAATTATTCTATTATCGTTAGCTTAAATTAATGACCAAATAATTTTTAATTAATAAGAATTTGTCAATTTTCTTGCATTTCACCATCCTCTGTTACACTCAAACAAAACCAATCTACTATGCCTATATTAGGTTTTATTTTTTATTTTTTATATTATTAAAATTTTTACATTCATATTTTGAACCATATATTGATTTTCTATCCTCATACTATTTTTTTTTTCTTCTAATATTAGTACAAATTTTAGAATGTCGTTTTTAATTGTGTGCAAAAAACATATTCGACGAAAAATAATTGTGTAGTATCCAATCAACTTAATTAAAGTTGATATCGACAAAGAACATATTATTTCAGCCAAAATTTAAAAAAAAAAACAATCATCTTAACCTTTGTCTTTAACAAAATAATTATATAAATTTTATAAAATGCTAGAAAATTCCAACATTCATATTGAAGAGTTATTTATAGGAGTACTTTATAATTTAAAAAAAAAAAAAAAAAAGATTCTATTGTATTTATTCAGCAAATATTAAGAATATTATCATTTAATGTTTGTCAAACTTGTTACTAAATATTATAACTATCAAATTAAAGATGATCTACATGGAGAAAGTTTAATAATGTATTAGATGTATAAAGTACTTGATTAAAGAACTTATTAGCTCATTAACATTATTATTACAAAAATTAATGAAATGTTATATATATATTTCCCTCTCAATGAACCATGATTTTACCTTCATAGAAATCATAAATTATTTTTTTACTTTTTGACCAGGAAATGATTTATTTTTGACATATATTCACTATTTTTTAAGTTTCTTGTTGGTATTTTTATGTTTTTCTTTCACAAATATAAAATAATAAAATCAAAGTTCAGCTACATAAATTGGTTTTAGTTTTAATAAAAACATTGGTTTAGTTTTAATTAAAGTTGAAATTATAGTAATATTATTGTTGGTTTTTAGTTTTAATTAAAGTTAAATTATATATATATGTGTGTAGTAGTAGCAGAGAAAAATAGAGTTAATTTTGAAAATTGAAAATATTGTGTGTGAGGAAAATGAGTTAATTTTTGAAAAATTGAAAATATTTTTAATAAGCAAAAGTAAAAGAGATGTTTATATAAGATGGATTTTCCTAATTTATTTTCCAAAATGATATAAAATTTATAATTAAATAAAATTTTTCATTATTTTGTTTTCTTATGAATAAAAAAAAAATTCACATTACTTATCCTTAATAATAATAATAAATGAAGAGAGAACATTTATTACAATAAAAAATAAAAATATTTCAAAATTATTATCTACAATTTTTTTCAAAATAAAAATTGAAAAATTATTTTTATAGTTTAAAAGCTTGTGAAATCATTTTTAGTAGTTTTGAAGATGTCCCAAATATTTTTTTTTTAAATTTAAAAGTAATACATGTTTCAAAATAATACAAAATAAGTATATCCTTTTCACCTATCATCAAAGTCATAAAAACCGTAATCGGTAATTATAGTTTTTAATCATTTTAAAAAATTTAAATTGTTGTTATTAGTCAATAAGACCCGACTCAATAGTTAATGGTTTGACTAGACATAGGAAAGAGATAATATTTGAGTCTTCACCAGAATTAAAAACTACAACAATTTAATCTAAAGTGATTAAATGTAAAAAAAACTTGTAATCACTAACTATGGTTTTTGTGATATGAATGTTACATGATAAGGATGTACTAATTTAGACATTATTTTGAAAAATATATTAATTTAAATTTTTTTTTTGAAAAACGTTATTTTGAGACATCAGTATATGGAGAATATTATTGAGAACTGTTTTTGAAAACACGGAGAATATTATTTTGTTGTTATGCGAAAAGCGTTATTGTTCAGCTTTTGGCGTTTATGTGCTTGTAGTGTTACCATATAAAAAAAAGCAGGAGCCAAGCAGTATTATCCCTGTGTTTCATTTTTTAACGTAAAGCAATTTTAAGCATCCAAAAGCCAAAATGTGTGTTTTTTTAAAAAACATTATTTTGGAGCAATGTCCCAAGAAATTATTTTGGTTTATGTTTTCGAAAACTGTTATTTATTTTAAAAAATAAGAAGAACAAAAAAAACGTGTTAGATTTCCAGTTTTGTATTTCGAAAAACACACAAAACACATGAAAAAAACTAAAACGGTGTTACCGGTGTTTTCAAAAGCTATTTTTAAAAACAGTTTTAAAAACACAAGAAGTAAAATGCCCTAAATTTTTTCCCTCCGGAACCGTAGGAAAACCGGAGGACAAAGAATTGGAGAGGTTCAGTCAAAACCTCATATTTACAATGCGGTGAAAAATGTGACGTTGGAAATTAAAAACGGTCTTCTCAAAATTAATCAAATCTAAACCCCCTTTTTGAAGAATAGTTAATCAACCCCCTAATTATTATTATTATTAATTTTTAGATTAATCAAACTCCTAATTATTATTATTATTTAAAAAAGAATGAAAGGCTCCTCCCCTCAGTATAAATATATTCAGTTAGAAATTGAGAGAGAAAGCGGAAAGGGATAGAAAAAAGTTTTTTTTCTAGAG
This sequence comes from Tetrastigma voinierianum, assembly GCA_016808115.1. Lineage (NCBI taxonomy): Eukaryota > Viridiplantae > Streptophyta > Magnoliopsida > Vitales > Vitaceae > Tetrastigma > Tetrastigma voinierianum. The sequence goes on from JAEQBH010005690.1 coordinate 44,051, forward strand.
AGAGAAAGTTGTGAGAGAAAGAGAAAGAGAAAGAGAGAGGAGAGAGAGAGAGAGAGAGCTTTTTAAGATCTCACCAGCTATGGATGAAGGAGGAGGAGGAGGAAGAGGTGGGGGGAGAAGAAGGAGGCTGTGGTTTTAGAGAGAGAAAGTAGTGAGGGATGCTAGAGAGAGAGAGAGTGAGGCGGGAGATTCTGCTGCTGTCTCTGTTGCGATCTTCTTCATGAGGAAACTGAAGTGCGAGTCGATCGGTTTCCGGCGACTCTCCGGCTGCTTCCGCGACCGGTTTCCGGCGGTCTGATCGCCGATTCGGAGCTCAAGGTGATGAATTGTTGATTTTCTTTCGGATTTTTTTGTTTATTTTTGTTGGATTTTGTCGTGAATTCGGTGAATTAGAAGCTGCGTTGTGTGATTTGTGGTGACAGATTTCTCCGGTGGAATCGATCTCGTGGTTTCTTGCATAATTTGTGGAATTCGATTTTTGTTTTTCTGTTTTGATTTTTTTTTTTTTTTTTTTTTTTGGATTTGTGAGAATAAATGCACATATATATGAATTTCCGATGAGAAGATGTGTTTTCTCTTGGAGATTTCTGGAGTTTAGAGCAGTGGTTTCAATTTTAATGTTTTTCTTCTTTGGCTGAGGAATTGAGTTTGAAATAGGATATCAAGTTTTTGAGGTCCTGGGAGAAATAGGAAAATCTTGCTTTAGATCTTAGAATAATATGAATCTTAAATTTTTATTATTATTATTATTTTTTGAATAATAATTTCTGAAGTCTAAAAAGTATTTTTCCATTTTTGTAAAATCTTCATGCCTTTATTGTTTGGACTGTGCATTTCAAATTCTTTACTCTTTCTTTGGTTATTGGAATATTTGGTGAAGTGAAAATGGGCAAAGTGAAAGGATGTCAGTTTGAATCATGAGAGTGGTGAGGGCTTGAAATTTTAGATGTAAATGCTCATTTTATATCTCTACAATGTTGCTTTGGAATGAAACTGTGTTGTTGCAATTGAAGGGAACATTGTTTTGAATTTGTAGCAATAGTCGGCGGAGTGTTGATGATGTCAGTTTTGGACCAAAATTCCTCGGCTTTTATAAAAATGCTTATTTTATATCTCTGCAATGTTGTTTTTGGTGAAACTTTTTGTGTTGTTGCAGTGAAGAGACATTGTATTGAATTTGTAGCTGTCAGATCAGCAGGTGTTGATATTGTCGCTCGGACGAGACCTGAAACATAGCAGCGTCTTGGGTTTGAGGAAGGAGCGTGTTTATATAGTATCAGGCGATGTGAGATTTGACAAACACACCTATCTGGTTTAGCGTCCTTGTTGTGTCATATTGGATCTGGTAAACGGACAAACAACCTCACAGTCAAGCGAGCCAATTGACACATTGGTCGGGTTATTTGCGATATCGTTTGTAGCATTTCGACTATATATTGATAAAACCCGTTGCTTAAGAAATTTCTTGCTCTTTAAAATGCGTTTCTTGGGTTCGAGAGGTTCAACCGTAATTAAAAACTTTCTCCCTTATCCGATGTAGGATGTGACAAACACTCCCCATGCGGACACAACATCCTATTGTCCGTTTCAGGCCCTCATGGCTTTAAAACGCATGTACTAGGTTAAAAGGAGCTCATACTTATATAGTGCTAGGAACTTTCTTCTCTATCCAATGTGGGATGTGACATACACCCCCACGGGATTGCGGGGCCAAACGGAACAGACTCCCACATCGAGGAATTCGAGGATCGGCTACGCTATCATTTATGATCTCTTGACCATGTTAGTCTTGTTAAAGCCGGACTTTCCATGGCTTTTAAAGCAGCGTCTTAGGTTGAGAAGGAGCTCATACTTATGTAATGCGAAACTTTCTTCCATGTCGTGTGGATGTGACAAAGGGGTATGTCACACCTAAATCGATCTGAGGCATGACCCGAATCAAAGCGACAAAAATACACACTATTGGATGTCAATTTGCTTTCCTTGATGTAGCTTGCATTTCAAAGCTATGAGGACTTGGTGTTGCCAAAAGTGTAGACAAAACTTAAGGAAGGATATTTATGAAATCTATGTGCTTGTTTAGTCTCAATGTTTCTAAAAAAGGAAAGTGTCATACGTTAGTAAGGCAAAAGAAAAATGCATTAGTTAGTTCTGATTAACTCAGCTTCGATAAATAGCATTTTATCTACATTTCTCTCTTCTTTTGATTTTACGTGAATGATTACATCTTTTGTCTAAAAAGTATTAGGTGATGTTTGTTTTTCACTTATCTTGAATAGATCTTTTTATTTTTAGGCTTAAATAGTCTTAATAGTGACCAAGTATTAAGTATTAAGTTGTTTGTTCTTTAACATTGGGTAGTAAGTGTTGTTAGCTCTCCTCCTTGTTGGACAAGGACAGTGTTTTTTGTTTTGTAAGATGACTTTTTTCAGAATAGAAAAACCCAAATATTTTGGTTTTTTCTATTCAGATTTTTTTTTTAGAAATTTCAACAATAAGTCATGGAAAAGTTAAAAAACAAACATGTTAGAATGCTAAAAGTTATTTAGCTTTTCAGCAAAAAGCCAAAAAACTTAGTGTTTGTTGAGGAAGAAGCTGATGATGTCATGTTTTGCTTGTTTCTTTGTCGGTGAATGACGTAATACGATATTTCATGAAAACAATGAAAATGCATGTGTGAGGAAATCATATAAATGTTTATGATTTAGGTGGCGGCTATTGTTTTTTGACTTTTTGTTGAAAAGCTAAATAGGCTTTCCGGCGATCCCAGTTTGTTTGTTTTTAACTTTTCATGACTTTATAATTGAATTTTAGGCTTTATTGAGTATTTTGGCTTTTCCTAAAATGTTTTTCTATTAAGAAAAAACCCGGTATTATAATATAAAAAATAAATGTTCTTTATGGTACAGTGAAATTCTCATGATCCATTTCATACTCTAATTAAATAAAGCATATATATATATATATATATATATATATATATATATATATATATATATATATATATATATATATATATTATTATTTATTTATTTATTTCTTTTTTTTTTAGAAAAAAACAAACGTCTAATTACTCGATGTTCGCTTGTTTACTCTCATCAAACAGCATCCAGAGAATCACTGCAAACTGTCTAAATGGTTTTCAGATGCTCTTTCGAGGAGATGAAGATGAAGATTGAAGGGACGGTTTATCCGTCACCGGCGGCCATGGTTGGTTTCCCAGGCCGTTCCGTTTTCACAATTCCCGGATCCTTCGACGGAAACTTAAGCTTTCTGCTGAAGAATTGTTACTTTTTAGCATACATTCTATCGGCTAAACAGAATAATAACAACAACAAGATCAAAGAAGTTGGAGAAAGACTGCTTAACAACAAGGATATGTATATTCGAGTTTGTACTGTACAGAAGTAAAAAAAGAAACCTCCTGATCAGGCTATGGGCAGGAGGAAATCATGGCGTGCGCATCGGGCGTCGTTTCCTCCCGGTCTCAACGGCGACAGTTGAGCATTTTCGCGGAGCAGCGGTGAATACCGAAACACGCCTGCTGGATAGAAGTTCGGTCACTGATCGGGACCGGATATCTGTATAAGCTCAGGCGTCGGCTCGGCATTATCGAACACTGGGTTTATCTAGCTTGTATTCTGATGCCATGGGAAGCTTTCGATCCGGTAAGACAGCGATGGATGAGGCTACCGAGAATCCCGTGCGACGAATGTTTTACGTATGCAGACAAAGAGTCTCTTGCTGTAGGCACTGAACTTCTCGTTTTCGGACGTGAATTGTCCGGATTCGCGATCTGGATGTATAGCTTGCTGACCCGGGACTGGTCGCGATGTCCTCTGATGAACTTACCTCGTTGTCTGTTTGGATCCAGTAGCTATGGGGAAATCGCGATCGTCGCAGGGGGGAGCGACAAGAACGGTCGCGTCCTGAAGTCTGCCGAGCTCTACAATTCTGAGCTCGGGACATGGATAACGTTACCGGACATGAACCTACCGCGAAAATTATGTTCGGGTTTCTTCATGGACGGGAAGTTTTATGTTATAGGGGGCATGTCGAGCCATACCGATTGTTTAACTTGCGGAGAAGAGTACGATATCGAGACGAGGACATGGCGGAGGGTGGAGAACATGTACCCCGGGACGGCTAACGAAGGGCCGCAGTTTCCTCCGGCGATGCGGTCTCCTCCTTTGATTGCGGTAGTAAATAATCAGCTCTATTCCGCCGACCAAACGACGAACGAGGTCAAAAAGTACGACAAGGCGAGTAACTCGTGGAGGGTCGTTAAGAGATTACCGGTCAGGGCGGATTCCTCTAACGGTTGGGGTTTAGCGTTTAAGGGTTGCGGGGATAGCTTACTCGTGATCGGAGGACATAGAGGGCCCGAAGGGGAAGTTATCGTGCTGCATTCTTGGAACCCGGAGGAGGACGGGAACACCGGAGCACCGGGAGGATCGGAATGGAACGTGCTTTCCGTCCGGGAGAGAGCCGGCGCATTCGTCTACAACTGTGCGGTAATGGGATGTTAATGCATTTACTTCTTTGCTTATTTATCCAAAAAAAGAAAAAAAAAAAAAAAAACATTTGTTTTTGTTGTTTGGCTTGTGGAGAAAACCAAAATACCTCATTGGTTGGGTTAGCATCTCTTCTTTTCTCAGTATATTTATTGGGCATTTTTAATTTGGGTTTTCTTTAAAATTTATTTATGGTTTTTTTTTTTTTCTGATTTAAGGCTTTTAAAAGGTCATTATAATGGAACCTTAAAAAGTTTAACATTGAAACTTATTATTACTTAATTTGTTCTTGATCTTATTACTGGAAGGTTATACCTTAGGTGACCTTTTTTTATTTAATTTATTTAATACTAAATATAATTTTTTTTTTAGTATTATATTAAGTATTATGATGTTTGTTTTTTAAGTATTGGGTAGTGAGTTTTATTGACTTTCCGTTGTCAGCATCTTTATTTTCTCAGTATATTTCTTTAAAATTTATTTATGGTTTTTATTTTTCATTCTGATTTAAGGCTTTTAAAAAGGTCATCATAATGGATCCTTAAAAAGTTTAACATTGAAACTTATTATTACTTGATTTGTTTGTTCTAGATCTTATTACTAGAAGGTTAGCATCTTTGTTTTCGAGTTTTTGACATATTTATGTTATTTAAAAAAAAAATTTACTAAAATAAGTTGGAAATAAAAATAATGTCCAAACTAGTGCATCTCTCACTTAAATTTTTTTAAGTTACTGCATCATTAATTTAACAAAAATTTCAATGTCATAGGCTGTATTGTTCATGTACTAGTTTGGATATTATTTTGACTTTTAATCCTATAGTAGTAATTTTTTTTTAAACCTATTTTATGTCCAAAACTCTTTGTTTTCTTAGTATAATTTATTGGGCATTTAATTTGCGTTTTCTTTAAAATTTATTTATGGGTTTCTCTGATTTTGAGGCTTTTAAATAGGTCATAATGGACCTTGAAAAGTTTAACATTGAAACTTATTATTACTTAGAGTTTTTGAGTTTTAGATCGAAATATTTTTTTTGAAAAAAAAAATTATAAAATTAGTTTGGAAACCAAATTAATGTCCAAAATAATGTGTAATTTCGCTGTTATGGATAGTGGTAATTGGAATTAAAATTGTCAATGCCGTCGTAACTGAAGCGACGGTGGGCTGTAATGAATACGAGAAATAGGGTGGGGGCGAAGAAATGGGGAGGAAGAGAAGACGGTAAATGCTAAGGCTTCAATCTTCTTTGTCGAGCGGCGGTCAAATTTAAAAAATCGAATGCCCGGCCCGTGGCGGATAACGTTGAATCAAATTCAAATCTGCCCGATTCGTTATTCTGACGTTCGAACTTTTGAAGAAACGTTGTTAAAACGATGACATTTGTCAATCTGTAGTTTGAGCGCGTTAGTTTGGTGAAAAACTAAATTCGTCATTTTTTTCCTTAAACATATTTCGATCTAAACCTGGCGATCTTGTTATTGTAAGTTTATACCTTAGTTTTTTAAGCTTGCTCACCTAATTTTCCTCTTAAAAAGAATGATATCATCTTATTTTCATGTTGTGATTCTCTTTTCATTTTCTGGACATAAGTTCTTTTCATTTTAGTAGAATTGAGTCAAAAAACTATCAAAAGGCATTCTTGTAATTATACATGTGCGGTATGTTTGATTAAAGAGCATGATATTGATATTGAGCTGAATGCATGAACGAACAGGATGGTTGGTCGTTTGCATGAGTACTCGGAGGCTTGGTTTGGCGAGAGGTCTTAGGTTTGAGCCATTTCTCTTTAATTTGAGTCCCTATTTGTTTATTTGAAAGTCTGTGAATGACTCGGTTTGGTTTGTTTAATGTTCTAGCGTCGCAGTATGGAGTAGAGTGGGGATAATGAGCTAGACCTTTAGTACTGAAAATGGTGGCCCGATTAGAATTATGGTCTATTGGCCCAGCCCGAATAGGTCCACGGCCCATTAAGGGCCCAGGCTTGCTTGAATTTGGTAGGAGGGTTGGTCGTTCTAACGTGATGTCTTGGAGTTTAAGTCGTCTCTTTGCTGATTTGGTCTGTTGTTTATTTGAAAGTGGTGAAATCTTCGATTTTGTTTGTTTAACTCTCACGGTAGGGTGGGACCGATGAACAGCCCGCTAGCCCGTATTTTTTGAGAGTCGGGTTGAGAAAATGATGGCCCAAATAGAACTAAGGTCTATTGGTCTATATTCAGGTTTTGTTACCCCAGCAAGGAGAAGCAAGCAACGGGAAGCATCTTTGATTTCGATTATTATTTTTCGCAAAAAGCATTAAATTTAAAAAACAGAGTTTCAAAACTGTTTTTATGTTCTCTGTGTTTTCAAGAATAAGAATAGTTTTCAAAAACAAGAACCAAACATGCCATGGTTTCCTTACTTTGTTCACAAAAGCGTAAAAAGCATAATAATTAAATTAAATAGCAAAATGGTTTAAAACCCTTAAAGCAGTATTCTTTGTGTTTTCAAAATTCAAAAACCGTTCTTATGTTCTCTGTGTTTTCAAGAACAATAACAGTTTTTAAAAACATGAACCAAACATACCCTTAGTTTCCTTTTTTTGTTCTAAAAAACATAAAAAACACAAAAAAAACGGCCATCGGAAATAAAGAATAGTTTTCCAAAAAACCACCAAACGGTATTCTTTGTGATTTCAAAATTCAAAAAACCGTTCTTATGTTACCATGTTTTGAAACGATAGCAGTTTTGAAGCATGAATCGAGCGTCTTACTTGGTTTCCTTTTTTGTTCTAAAAAACATAAAAAAACACAAAAAAAAAAAAAAAAACACTAAATTCAAATAACAAAAATAGTTTTCCAAAAAAACCACCAAAACGGTATTCTTTATGTTTTCAAAATTCAAAAACCGTGCTTACATGTTCTCTTGTGTTTTTAAAACGATAACGAGTTTTAACATGAAGGCAAAGCTTGTCGCTGGTTTCCTTTTTGTTAAAAAAACGTAAAAAAGCATCAAAAGCCTTAAGTGAATAACGATAATAGTTTTTCAAAAGCGGCGAAAGCAATTGCTTGTGTTTTGAAATTCAAAAACCGTTCTTAATAACAAATTTCAAATACAGTAACCAATCCAAACCAAACAAACATGCCCTAATATTTCTCAAACAGTCTCTCCCACTATATCAAGAAATCAACCAAGATTCTTTCTAATGGTTGGGAGTCATTTTCCAAGCCAGCTAAGCTTTGATCAAATATGAGACCTTTTTTTTTTTTCTTTTTTTTTTTTTTTTGAGGAATATTATCAGCCGTTTATTTATTTCTAAAGCAAGCTAGGAAGAAGTCTATATAATGGAAAAAGGTCCTCATTTTTGGCTACAAAAGGTGGACAAGACTCAAGAGTGGACTTACCCATCAAGCAAGGCAAATAAAATAAGGAAGAGAGAATAAAATATTAGGAAGAAAGATGCACAGGAAGTCCTTGTTTTCTATTTTTTATTATTAAGAAAAAAATAATATAAAAAAGAATGTTTGGTTCTTATTTTATAAAACGTTTCTTGAAAACAATTTTGAAAACACAAAGGAGAACGCGAGTTTTTTTTGTAACTAATCGGCAAATTACACAGTCAAGTGGATAAAAATATCGCGATATGTATCGTGTATCGAAGTTAGTGATATGATATCTGACATCGATAATCGTTCTGACGTAAATATCGACAAAAAATCGGCGAAATATATATGTAATTTAGAAGGTGACAGACTTCGTAGAGTGGACTTCACCATCACGCAAGGCAAATAAAATAAGGAAGAAGAATAAAATATAAGAAAGAAAGATATACGGAAAGTCTTTGTTTTCTATTTTTTATTATTAAATAAAATATATATAAAAAGGCATGTTTGGTTCTTAATGTTGAAAACGATTCTTGGAAATAGTTTTGAAAACACAAAGGAAAACGCGTTTTTTGTAACTAATCACTAATTCTGATCGTAGATAAAAATATCGCGATATATGGTGTATGAAGTCGTCGTATGATGTCTGGCATCGATAATCGATTGGCGTAAATATATGTAAAAAAATCTACAATATATGGCTAGAAAGGTGGACAAGACTCAAGAGTGGACTTACCCATCAAGCAAGGCAAATAAAATAAGGAAGAGAAAAAATTATAAGGAAGAAAGATGCATGGAAAGTCCTTGTTTTCTATTTTTTATTATTAAGAAAAAAATAATATAAAAAGGCATGTTTGGTTCTTATTTTTAAAAAGATTTTTGAAAACAGTTTTGGAAACATAGAGGAGAACGCGAGTTTTTTTTTTTTTTCATAACCACTCTCTCCGTTTGAAAATAACTGATGTTTTAGAAAGTTTGTTTTGTTTTTATTTATATGTCGTTTTAAATCGAGAAGAATTTATTATTTTTCGATTTTATCCTTATTCTACTAAATTACCTCGTTAATTGATTTTTCAATTTTTTAAGTTATTTCAACAATTACGAAACATTTTTTACACCTTCCGAATATGGATTACTAATAATTTTTTTGGAAGAAGATAAAGAATAAATAAGAAAAAATATATATATAGTTTTGGGAGAAGATAAAGGATTAATGAGAAAAAAAGAGAATAATTTAGTCTTTTTTTTTGGAGAAGAGTGTATTTTAATAATTTCTTAATATGTGTGCAAAAAAACGCTAGCGACAATTATTTTCAAGCGAATGGGTAATCACTAATTACGTATGGATAAAAATATCGCGATATATCGACAATATATCATCGATATATCGTGTATCGGAATCAATTGATATGATATACAGCATCAATAATCGGTTGACAAAAATATCGGCAATGTCGGCGATATTGTCGATTTTTTGAGAAAATTTTCAAAAAAAAAAATTTGAGGTGGGTGTCTGCGTTATAAGAAGCGAAATGAGGAGATAAAAGTGCAGAGAAAAATGAGAGTTTTCTTATCGCTAATATCGCTTATTGCATGTACTTTAATAATTCTTATGCGTTAATTATTTATAGAAAATAAGATATTATATATTCCTTAATAATTGTTATTATTAATTATTACAAAAAAATGGAGAAGACCAAGACAATAGGAGAGAAAATGAAAGATCTCATTTCATATACCTTCAAACTAATTTTGATATATAAATTGAATATATATTTAAATTTTGAATAATTTATAAATAACGATATATATTAAGTAAAATCAGAAATCTTAGATATATCAAGTAAAGCAAATATTTTTTATCATGATTTAACGGCCCATAAGCATCTGTCGCAACGGGAATAAACTATTCCTTCAGGTGCACCATGACTGTAAACTCTTTGGAACCAACCAGTTAGATCAGGTTGTAGGAAGACAGCAGATTTATGATGGACTCAGATCAGATTATTTGAATCAGCATCATAGAAAGGCAGTTTATAATCATTTTTAAATATCATTAGAACAGGGCCAAAAGTCCAAATCTGGTTTATATAAAATCTATATCCATCCACACTACTATGAATATTCAATAAAATAAAGATTAAGAGCTGTTTGTGAAAATACAAAAAACATCATTTTAGTATTATCTGAGCAACATTGCTATCACAATTTAATGTTTATGTGTTACGTTGAGCAAAAGGAAACCAAATATATTTTTAACATTTTTTTAGAGCATCAGCAGTTTTAAAAATAAGCCAAAATAACCTCTGGTTCTTCTTTCTTTTTCCTTTTGTTTCCTTTAGGGAAGAAAATTGAGAAAAAATTGAAATAAAAAATTTTGGAGGAAAAAAAAAAAAAAAAAAGAAAGTTTAATAATAATAAATTAATTACATATGTTTATTAAGCTCAATTTTATTTATTTATTTATTTATATTTATTTAAGCTATTAAATGCTTGCTTAAATGTAGTAAAATGTTTAACGTTTAAAAGGACGGACATCGAGAAATGGGTCCTTATTCAGTGTAGAACAATTTACTATATTATAAATAAAATGTTTAACGGTTAAAAAAAAGGATAAAAAAATTTTAAAAATAAGTAAAATTTTGATTTTTTTTTTTTTATATTTTTCACAAAGTTAAATATGAGAAAATCATTTTCCTTAAAATATTCTTTTTCTTTCCCTACTACCTTCGGGTTCCAAACAAAGCCTTCATTTTCCCACTCATTTTCTTTCCTTGTTTCTGTCCTTAAACTTTAAAGATAAAAAAGAGCCAGAAATTGTGAAGTTTTGTCCCAAAATATTCATTTTCTTTTGAGATTCTGAAAATAGTTGAAAAATAGTAATCTTACAAACAGTGCGTCGAGCAGCGTCGGAATACCAGCGTCGTGGCGTAATCGAAATTTATGACGCACAATTAATTATTTAAGTTAAAATCACTTCAGCTTTAGACTTCTTCTTTTTTAAAAGTCACGATTTTAGACTTTTTAAAAAAAAGTCAAAACCACTGTATGTGATTGAGACTTTAACTTTTAAAAAAAATATAGCTATAATTAGCTACGACTTTGCTTGATGTGTGTATCGGCGTGGCTGACGTCTTGGTTGGACATTATTCTAGGATTCAAAGTATTTTCGTATTGCACATAATTTTGTGATAGTTTGAGACAAAACTCGAGTTTTAGGGCCTGACACTATCACCAACTACCATCATTATTATAACACAAAGTAGCATCACTAATTCGATCCTTCTAATATTTAATTCTCAAAAAAAAAAATGTAAGTTATATTTAATCTTTAGGTTACACAAAAAAAACAAAAAAAAAAAAAAATCAAATTTAGGGTGAAGAAATTATACACAAAATATATTGGAATGAAATTACTAACCTCTTGTTCATGAAACCCTTTTGGTGTTTTTCCTCTTTCATTTGCTCTGGTGTAAGAGCACTATAGATGAGATTCAATAAATTGTTTAACCACATTTATAACATTATCTTCTTGAATTTTACCTACTATCAGAGGCCAGATTCATCAACTGTCCCAAAAAAAAAAAAAAAAAAAAAAAAAAAAGAAAGAAAGAAAGAAAAGAAAAAAAGTATTATTTGTTTTCCAGAACTAGAGTATTTTATGTTTTTATTAATATGTAAAAAGGGCATTTACTTTTGACAATTAAACATGAAAAAATGAGTTTCTGTTCTTAAAAGTAAAAAAAACAAGAGTTCGTTTGATTTATTTTTGAGAAAAGCGTTTTTTGTTAAGCGAGAAGAATAAAGGCAAAGAGAAACGCGTTTGATCCTAATTTTTCCTTTTGTTGAAAAACCTGATAAACGTTAAATTCGATCTTAAGGCTCTTTTCGGAGAACACAAAAAATGATGTTCTACGTTTTTAAATATTGTTTCTCAAGAACGGTTTTCATGGCAAAAGAGCCTTGTTTAGATTGCTTTATTTTAAATTGTTCTCAATAACGGTTTTTTGGCTTGAGTCTCTAAAATGTTTTGTTCTCTCAGAGTCAGCGTTTTGTAATTTATACGTGGCTCGGAAACAACGTTGGAAGATCAACGTGTTTTCTTGTTATATGTGAAACAAATTTTCAATTGTTTTCACATGTTTTCTTATAATTGTTTTACTAATGATAATATAAATATAAAGAATGAATGAATTAAATAAAAAATTATTTATAAATAAAGAATAGATTTTTTCAAAACATAAATAAAGAATATTTTAAACCCCAAACAGATTTTTATTTTATAAAACATCAAGCAACAAGTTTTTTAAAAACCAATTTTCAGAATTGTTTTCATAAACTGTTCCCAACCAGAGCTTAATGATTCCACAAACTATTTCGAGTGTCGGCAGATCAAATTATGAATCCAAACTCTAATAAGATATTCAATGCTTGAAATTTTTTAGGGAAAATGAAAAGACAAAATGAATAAAAAAATGAATTAAACATATATATATATATATATATATATATATATAAGCATAGCCTAAAAGTTCCAAAACTACTGACTGACTTTGTTTTTTTTTGATAAGTTACTGGATGACGTTTCATAATCAAGGAATAATCGGATATTTACCGACCCGATATATCGCGAAATATGGGATATCGACATTACCAACACGATTTTTCAACGAAACTTTCCGGTTAGCAAAAATCAGTAAAATCGCCAATATTTCAACGAAATATCATAAATTTTCGATATTTCGACGAAATATCGAGAGTATATCTCACACGCGTATGTGCTGAAATTTCTAAAAAATTATCGATAAATATCACAGATATATCAGTAAAATATCGAAAATATCGGAGATATATCGACTATTTTGACTTAAATGAATCGCTGGGTTAAAATTAAATCGCGATGGTTTTTTGGCCAATCCATTAAATTTATTTTGACTCAAAAAGCTACATAAATGCGCCCAAAAATCATGTTTCTTTACAAAAACCATTCGTGCGCATCGACTCCATTCGACTCTCAAATTAATTTTTAACGTGATTTATCTCGATATTTTGAAAGACTATATTGTTATGAATATTGTCTTCGTAGATGAATGTCATTTAAATCAAATAATATAATGGAACCACATACGTGTATTTGGTTTAAATATTGTGTAATGTATTTCTCGATAAATTATAATGATCTCATGTGACAATATATTTCTTATTTATGTCTTTTATAGTTTAACAAAGTATTCATTGAATTCCAAGTATTTTGTTAATTTTACGTTTCATAGATATTTTTGTCAAATCATACCTATATTCTTAGATATTTCGATATAATAGTAAAATTGAGTCTGGAAATATATTCGTAATTATCGATATTTTGTTCTTTGTTCATAATATCAAGAAGATGTGATACAACTGATTATAACCTGTTAAATGGTTGGATATGTTTTATAAAGAATATTATTAGGTAATGAAATCAGATAATATGGAACTAACCTGAAAAATCACTTCTTCTCCATCTTGATGAAACAAATAAAACAATGTAGAAATCTATCCCCTGTTCCTGAATGAGTAGAAAAGACATCAACAATCAGATAAATCATTTTGAAAACTGTTTGTTGTTCTGAAAAACAAGAACACATTTTGTTCTTTTTTCTTGTTATGGAAATAACGGAAAACACTAAATTCAAATAACAATGAGTAAATTCAAATGGTTAAATCAGGTTCCCACAGTCAATACTATTTTTTTTCTTTGAAAATAGTGGATGTCCCAACTAGCTTAAACCTTCATGAAACTTCAACCAATCACCTGGTACGAAGTTAGCAGTAGGAGTAAACTTAAGTAAGAAGGTATTACAATTTTAGATTCAAGTTTTTGGTTGTCCAAATTCCCCCAACTTGTTACAAATATTAGTTATGAGGATTATTGTGGTTCCGTTTTTAATCGTTTATGTCGATTCTTGTTTTAAACAGTCTTTCTTCATCAAAAAAAAAAAAAAAAAAAAAAAAGTCACAAATTTTACATGGTTCGGTATTGTGCCTACGGTAATAAGAACGACATCTCAAACTTGCACTATCTTGAAATAGGGTTAAATAGGAGGATATTTAGCGTATTTATAATAACCATAGATATGACCAATTTACAAAAATACTCCACTCCGACATTTGCTCGATCCTTTTAACCTCAATATGATACATGCCCTGACATGTTACAATGTAGATTCGCAAAACAAAGAAAAATCTTACTTTTCTTTGAAATTAGTATGCACTCCAATACAAATAAGAACGGAATAAAGAAAATGTTGACTTAAGTGCCTTTTATTTTTTGGCTTTTTACTGAAAGCTAAATACACTTTTCGGGATTGGCCTGTTTGTTTTTAAAACTTACTTGACTTATTGCTTGAAATTTAAAAAAAAAAAAAATCAATCTATTCAAAAAAAGTCATCTCAAAATAAAACAGCTCTTGTCAGCTAAAGGAGAAGAAGTAATGCCTTCATTCTGTATTAAAAAATAAGCAAACTTATCTTAATAATATTATGTCTTATTTAACATTAATTTACAGAAAAAAAGTTATATCAGGCGTCAGTAAAAAAAAAACAAGCATATAAAATATCTCCCACAACTTCAAAAATGGAGTTCACGCGTTCCGATCAACAGATTCATAAAAAGCTTGAGCAAAATACCCTTTTCTTTTCGAAATTAGTTAGCACTCCGGTACAAAATAAAAACAGGATGTTTGTCCCAAAATAGCCTTGTTTAAGAAAAATATAATCTAATTAGTTTTTAAATAATGCCCAAGGCTAAACTAGTGCTTAAAACCGTAATCACCAACTACGGTTTTGAAGATGACATTTTTCAACGCATTAGATCGATATTTTTTTTAAAAAAATGTATTATTTTGAATAGCTACCAGAACAGAATAAATAAAATATCAACTTACATGTGAACTGTGTCGATCGGATGTTTGTCGGTTTGGCGAAGTGTGTAGTGTGCAGAAAGCAAAGGAGAGAAGGGGAAAGCACTGGCGACAAAAAGTGCATCAAACCACCGGTGGTAAAAATCAAACTGAATATCTCCGCCCAATACATCTGTTATAATCATCCTGCAAAGAGATCAAGTTTGAAGATAAATAAATAACTATTTGGTTGATTGCAGATGCTTTTGAGCTTACTATTCTAACATGAATAATCGAAACTCTTTGTTTGGAACCCGGAGAAATAGGAAAGAAAATAGAGAGAAAATATAAAAAAAGAGAAGGGATAACTTAGTTTAAAGGGATAAAAAGCAAAAATTCACCCAAAAAGAAGGATATTTTTACATCATTTTGACAAATTTAACACGTCATACAAACCTGAACTTAATCTCCTTGAGTTTGTTCAAATATAAGCTTGCGATGATTAAGTCAAAGCCCAAATAGTTATTGTCTTTTAATCTGGCTTACAAAAAACACTTGCACTTCAAGTTTGTTTAAATATAACAACGATGGTTAAGTCGACATGTATAGAAGTTGTGTTAGAAGCTTGGGCAGCAGCCCGAGTTTGTTCCAATCTTGGCTTAACGATGGTTAAATCTGACACGTATAGAAAGGGGTTAGATTTGCAATATTTACTGGTTTTACTAGCAACGTTAAAGGGTAATTTTATTAAGTGTGGAAATTTTAAGGTTATAAAAATAAGATGTTAGTTTTGCAAATAACTTTTGTTTTTATCCCCTTTAAACCAATTCCTCTAGAGAAAAAGTAGAAGAATAGAAAGTTTGGAGGAAAATAAAAAATAAATTTACGCTTAATAGATTAATTATATAGATTTATTCAAACTCATTTTATTTGTTTCTCTTTATTATATAAGGACTAAAAAATTTAAAAATATGTAAACTTTTGGACACCTTTTGGAACCCGAAAAGTACTAGGGAAAGGAAAGAAAAATGGTAAGGAGAATGATTTTCTCATGTTTGGTTTCACGGTGGAAAATATAAAAGAAAATCAAACATAATCAAATTTCTTCAAAATTTTACATGTTTTTAGAAAAAAAAACAAACGACTAATTACTTAATCCTATTAAGCACTATTCAAAACTAAAAGATTGATTTTTTTTTTTAGAAAAAACAAACGACTAATTACTTAATCCTATTAAGCACTAGTCAAAACAAAAGTTTTATTTAGAATTAAGTAAAAAAAAAAAATGACACCTTAATAACTAATGTCTAAAAACTAGAGAGAGATCTTAAAGCATGAACTAAACTTGCCATCGGAATATTAAGGATATTCCGTTGCTATTTCCTAATCAGGAAGAATAAATGACACAAAAATACTTAATCTGTCTATTACTATTGAGAACTAAAAGATTGATTTTTTTTTTAGAAAAAACAAACGACTAAATACTTGATCCTATTAAACACTATTCACAACAAAAGTTCTATTTAGCATTAAGTAAAAAAATAAACAAACGCCACCTTAGTAACTAATGTCTAAAAACTAAGAGAGAGAGAGAGAGAGAGATCTCAGCATGATCTAAACTTATATCGGATAGTGCAACAAATTATCTAGCAATGATATTGAAGATACCTGTATTCAGTGGCTAGGCTTTTCCTTATCAGAAGTATAGACGATACAAAATACATCCCCATGATTTCTGATAGAAAAAGTACGACATTGCTCGATGATCCTCCACTCCCGACTCTGGAAACTGCAAAGAAGAACTGCACACGGCCAAAAGCTGCAAGTTCAGCCACTGAATGCCCTTATGATTTTATCAGTTCATTCTTGGATGTCGGTTTTAGCTTAGAACAAGAAGATCTTGCAGGAACACAGGCTTGTCCCTTTGAAAAACTGATATTGGAAAGCTACACCAAGGTGACGTTTGTTTTTTGGCCTGTTTGCTGAAAGCTAAATAGCTTTCAGCATTAAGCTTATTTGTTTTTTCATGTTGTTATAACTTATTGTTGAAATTTTTTTAAAAAATTCTGAAAATATTTGGCTTTTTCTATTCAGAAAAAATCAATATTCCAAAACAGGAAACACCACCCTTGTCCCAACAAGAAAGAAAACCTTGTGAATTTCATTTCTTGATGTTAAAAAAACAAACTTAATATTTAATACTATTAAGTACTATTTAGCATTGAGCTGAAAAAAAAAGTTATATTCAGTATTAAGTAAAACAAACAAACGGCACCCAAATGTCAGCATGCTACCTGAGATCATTGAATAAATTTGATGAACTGAGAAGAAGCAGCTTATTATTTTCCTTTTTCTATTCAGCATTAAGTAAAAAAAAACAAACCCATGTTACTGTACTTTGAAATTCCATTAGTTATAGAAGTTGTTAAGAATCAATCTTTTTCAGATGTAAAAAAGTTACCGAATCATCAAGAACCTTTCAACCGTTTAATTTTCCTAACAGCAAGTGGGGGAGAAATTTGACATTGTCCTTTGAGATTCTCCGTAATTCCGCCCAAAATTATCTCACGTTTGCTTAATCAATCCATTAGTAAAGATTAGCAATGCTTGTAAAAATCTCTTTCAGAGATGTTGTACAAGTAAAGAACCAACCAAACAAGCATAATGGTGGACACTATTCAGACTAAGAGGGTGTTTGTCTTTTAACTTTTTACTAAAAACAATTCGCTTTTGGACTTTTAGAGCTGTTGGTTCTGTTTTAAAGCTTGTTTTATATTAAAAAAAATGAGAAACAGAAAACGGAAAACGCGTTTGCTTCTTAGATTTTTGTCACGAAAAACACAAAAACACTAAATTTAGAAAACAACGGTTTTAACTTAGCTAAAAATAGTCTTCTACGTGAACTTTCAAGCGAGGCCGAAGCAAGCCTTAGTTGTTGGGTTTTACACTTTTTCATGACTGATCATAAACTTTTTACTGAATAGAATAAGTCAAAAAATTTAGCTTTTTCGAAATAGAGAGAGTAATGCAATGATTTTTCTTTACTTTTTAATGCTTAATACAAATAAAACATTACAAAAACAATGAAGTACAATTCAACACTAAATACAATTACGTACTATTTAATTTGTAAGTTCTATTTAGAATTAAGTGAAAAAAAAAACAACAAATACAACCTAACATAATTAACACAAAAAATTTAATTAAAAGGCTCCAAGTATATTATTTACCTTCATTAGATTTGATAAGAATCCACATTTAGAATATAACAACCAACATTCAATGAATAACAGAAATATACTGCACAACAGATAAAAGAGAAATGTGAGATAAATGTCATGGGATAGCAATAAAACTTAAGCGAAGAAGTAGAAATAAGAATAAGACACAACAATGCTAAAATTAAAAGCCGAACCGTGCAGCTCATTTCATTTAGCAGTACATTGGCTACTCCCAAAGCATACTTATACTTAGCTTCCACTCTTGTCTAAGAGATTATTATTTACAAGATCAAACTATATACCTAATAGAATCAATTCGTTTAAACTAAAAGTGCCAATTAGAGAATCAGACAAATAATTCAAGAAACTGTCATGGCGATACAAACTAACCTAGTGCAAATTTGAGTTCATGAGCGTGTCGTGACATTAACATGAAATTGATGCATATTTTATCCAGGAAATACAAAAGAAATTATGGGACATGCTTCAGTTACTTACACTATCGTTTTCAAAGAAGGAAATGGAAATTTAAAAAAGGAAAAATCTGAAGGGAAGATCAAGGCTGCTTCTGGAAAAGTTGGAAAGAATGTAAAATAAATGCTGTATGGAAGGGGCAGCCCTTTTGCAGTTTCAGAGCATCTCCAACAATGGATCTCTATTATCAACTCCAAATTAGCATCTTTTCTATATTTAGAGATGATGGAACCCACATTTTAGAGACCGAACTCCAACAAACAATCTCTATTTTCAACTCTAAATCATTATTCATTTTTTTAAATTATAATATTTTAAGAATATGATATATAAGATAGTTTTATTTTTATTTAAATATAAATATAAAATTATAATAAATAAAAATATATTGAAAACCTAAAAATGCTTTTTAAACTAATAAATCATATTATAAAGCATAACATTGCATTAGAAAATAAAACAACATTACAAAAACTACATTAAAATTATAACCAAATGATAAAAATAAAATACAAAAAATAATAATAAAATCATTTTACTATATTATATAAGAAAAATAATTCAAAATTAATAAAATAATAAATGACAAAAAGAAATATATCTTGAAAAATACAAATATGTTATAAAAATATCATTAAAATAATTATTTTGTTATTATAATAATAAAATAATGAAGAATAGTAATAGTATAATAATAAAATAATAGGGAATAATGTTTTCTTAAAATGGCAAGAAAGTAAATACCTATATTTTGAGATGTGAATATGAGTCCGAGTATGGAGTGCACTCTTCACAATCTCTATTTTAGAGATGAAAATAGAGAACTATTGAAGTATGGTTTTTGCCCCAAAATCTCTATATATAGAGATAGAGTAAAAAATATAGCACTATTGTAGAAGCTCTCAAATAAATCTTGGGTTAAGACATCGAGAAAGCCAAACCTGATTTGAGTATTTAACCTCAGGGTTTCTAAAGCACACAATTGAACTTTGCAATAAACCAAGAATCTCCACCTCAATGGCTAAAGCTAAAACCAGCTGGGCTGGATAAGAAAGATATAGCGATGATCTAGGAGGATTCCTATGAATAGTGATCCACCAAAAGTTACCCATCAAAATTCAATTTAAGACACCTTAAAGGGGTAATGCTGACAGAACCCTAATGCTAGCAGTTCTCTTCTTGAGTTTACCGTCTCTTTCCTATCTATCCAACAAATTGATGCTAAAGGGTATGTCCGATAACTATTTATCAGCAGATCCATAAAAATAGAGAAGAAATGCACCAAAGTAGTCCATGATAGTCTTTGGTAGTTTAAATCAACGAGAATGTCAAATATATCCCCTGCCACCGTAATTCTCTCAAAATTCTAGAAAGCAATAATATTGCGCCTACAAATGCTAAGGCAAACTGGAATCCAATTGTCACAAATCCAAAGCAACAAGGTATAAGTAAAACATGATCGATCCTGGGTTCAACACGGCTTAGCAAAGGATAATGTCACAAAGCTGTTGGCTTTATAAGGTCCTCTGCCAGAAAACATCTTTGGGAAGAAAGAAGTCCCTTTGTTTTTTGTGTTTGTTAAGGTTTATTCTCCAAATCCATTTAGGATTCTTTTCCTTCTCTCTTTAGTCTCCTAATTAAACTCTAACTCTATTTCCGTTTTTCCCTAACACTAGAGTATAAATATGTATATTTCCTCCTTTTGTAAATTAATGAGAATTAATGTGGTTCTTTTCTCTCAACATGATATCAGAGCCATAAAAGAGTTTGAGAATACTAGGATTTTAGGTTTCACGTGTGGCTTAATTCGATAACCTACTTCCAAAGACCATGTCACAATCCAATATGCTACAAATTTTCACGAAGCCTATACTACGAGATACATTGAGGTAGCTCGCCCACTCCTGAGTGGTTATTTCGCAGAAAGTACAATTTGATATAATACGTACACCCATGCGTGACTTTAAGCCCGTAGACACTTTCTATGGATCCTGCACGTCAAACTTCAGAATGTCAAGGGAGCTTACGAGATCCAAGGAGATATCGACGACTCAGAAAGAAACTAAACCATCTCACTCATCACTGGCCCGACATCTCGCCTCGTGAGCATAGCGCTAGCTAGCTCCTACAATCACCTCAGGATAGCCACTAGAAGTTGTAACTGCATTCGCACGTTAAACACGTCAAGGGGTGTCAGAGGAGAAACGTAGATCATACCCAAGTCAAGGGATACAAACATGTGATCGCGTGCCCAACGCATAGATAGATCGCTCTACATCAAGGCACAGCGCTCATCGGAGTGTAACTTAATGTAACTTTAAAGAGGTAAAGAATTGTAAGGATGTAGTAGCCGCATCCACTGGTCGGGCCGAGTAATCGAGCCATATCTTAGCAACATGTGAACTCATATATTGAAGCATCTTCTCCAAGAGCAAGATTCAAAGGACAAATGAAACTTAGATGCCACCCTGCCGCCTAGTATATTTCATCTAACCCAGCTTTCCATGACCAAACTACATTGAAGTGGGATTGTCACTTTATCGAGAAAATATTGCATCTAGATGCATGACTACTAGCTTTGTCAACCTAATGACCAACTATAGCAAATATCTTCATTAAGTCTCTTAAGAGGTCTTAGGATAAAGTATATATGTGACAAGCTCCTTTGCCAATGCTGACCTATATGCCCACTATGTGAGTGTTAAGGTTTAGTCTCCTAATCCATCAGATTATTTTCTTTAGTCTCCAAATCAGACTCTAACCTATTTCCTTTTTCCCTAACACTAAAGTATAAATAATATGTATGTTTTCCTTTGTAAATTAATGAGAATGAATATATATTCCTTTTCTCTCAAATGTTGTTTTTTTTTTTTTTTTTTGATAAGTGAAACTGTATTAAAGAGCAAGAAAGAATAGAGAACAAGAGAAGGAAGAAGCTAGCGATTCTTCTCCAAGAACTGTACAAGAAGAATCACAGGGGAGACCCCTATTTACCTACAACCCACCCAATCAATAAACCCAGCTAAAGACGAAGGGCTATTTATTATGGGTTTTTTAGTTTCTGACCATAGGAGGAAAAGAAAAGAAGTCTTTGCCCTCAGCAAGGAAAGAGGCTTTTCCTTAAAAACTACTGCATTCCTCGCCCTCCAAATTGTCCAAAATAAGCATAAGGGGCCGCTTGCCAAGCTTTTTTCCGCTTCTCGCACACATGAAAACCTTTCCAGCTCACCAAAGTGTTCTCCACTGATCTCAGATTCACCCACATTACTCCGAAGAGAGATAGGAGAAGGTCCCATAAAGGTCTCGTTTTTTGCACAATGCACAAGAAGGTGATCTGCAAAGAAACCTCACTATAAATTCTATAATACAGTTATTGTCTTAATCAACCTACAAGTTCCTTGATCTTCCATGATCAAGTGTACTGTACAGCCCATCTTTACTTTTTCATCATCTTTACCTAGGTTAGAGTTGCAAGAAACTAATCCATCACAAGCTCAGAGCCACCAAACTAACCTTCAAAGTAGCTTTGATGGCTGAAAAGTTATACCCCAGACGTTGAAGTCATTTCAACATACTACCTCCTAAAATTTTTTTACTTTCTCAAACTCATAGCTTTCTGATAAAGTTGTCACCATGGATCCCATGCAATGAAAATGTATCTCAAACCACCATATAAGGATCAACCTCTTGATGTCTTCTGGCACAACCCGGATGTCTTCAGTCCAAACTGAAGAGCTGCCAGAAGATTTAAATATGAAATCCTTTAAAAGATTACCCATCTTTTCTTAGATTTGGTGCAAGAAGAATTCCCAAAAGTCAATAGCCACATCATGATCAAAAGCACATCAATATATGGTCATTCATATAGAGTTCAATTAGGAACTTCTCCTAATGCTTTTAGTTAGAGCTCTTCCATATTTGAAGATCCTAAGTCAAACACAAGTCTCTCCAGAATAATGCTTTTCACATGTTTTCCAAATATTACAAGATAACTCAAAGTCCAAATCAACTCATATATTCATATATATATATATATATATATATATATGGAGTGTCAAATAATTTTCAATTAGGAGAGAATAACTATATGTTAATCTTATACTTCAAATAAATCATACCCTATTTTTTTCTCAAACCAAAATCAAACCTTCAAGATATATAGACTTTGGTTAGGAAGAATTTAGAAACTTTCAAATCAAAACTGAACTCAATCAACCTATCCTTGATACCGAATTTATATCACACTCAAATCAACCAAAATCATCTTCAAGTCAACATGGTCGAACCACTCTAGTGACAATATGGCTTCCCTATTGGAAGTAACAAAGCAAAACAAACATTCCTACTGAGATAAGGCATGACCTCTTATGAGTGGATTTGGACTCTATTTATGGAAAATACATTCGACCGATATAACCAGAATTATTTTAACCATCTCCCACTCATTCTTCTTTTTCAACATTCTTCTCACTTCAAAAGTCACGAGAGAGAAACAAAGAGTAAAACTTGAACCGGTCAGTTTGACGGTGAAATTTACTCTTCACCTTTCATGCACACACCTTCTCGCTTCTCCAAACATTTATCATCAAAACCAATCTTTACATTATGGACAGTCTTCACATCTAAACTAAAATCCCAAGCAAGCTACCTTGATGTTTGTCAAGTTAATATTGTCGATGCCCCTTCAATCCCATCTTCATGATGAGATGCTTAGGGAATGCAAAACACAAAAAACCCTATAAAGTCATGAAATTGCTAATTTACCAAACATGCAGTTATGGTTGGTGTTGACCTTCTTATCACTCATGAGCCATGGACCAAGTCAAGACACTGATTTATGGAAGAACTTCAGAAAAGAAGTTAGCTTGGGCAGGGTTCAGCGTGAACAAGTTGAAAAATGAGGTAGAAGTCTCAGGTGTTGTCCTTTATTAGGCTTGATTTGGGTTCCCAGATAGAAAAAAAGGTAAGTTGGTGCGGTTAAACAACAGATTATTCAAAGATCTTGGCTGACATTTTTTTTTTTGATGGATAAATAAACATGCATTGATCACAAAAAACAGCAAAGCTGCCCAAAAGTACACTGGGAGTATACAAAATGGACAAACTAAAGACCAAAAACATGAAGAAAAAATCCCCAAACCCGAAAACAATTACCTATACCCCATCCAAGTTAAAAATCCAAAATACTCAAGGTTTCCTAACCTCTACTAGACATATTGGCCTAAGACCAAAGCTACAAACAGAAAGAATTCCTTTAATCTTATACATAGAGAAGGGTCTCACATCGAAGACCGCCTCTATTTCTCTCAGACCACACCGTCCAAAAGAGGCACAAAGGCGCAGTCTCCCAAACTTTCTTGCGCTTCGCCCACTCTTGTTCCTTGCCAAGCTGTGGCTGAGACCCGCCGTGACTGAGGCGGGAAGACCATCCAAACCCCACTATAGCCAAAAATAAGTTCCCACAAAGATTCGGCCTTCTAACGTTTAATCCAGAAGATGGTTTAGGCTCTCCTCTTCGCAGTTGCATTCATGGCTAAGGATCTTCCTCTTCTTGAGCTTGGTCTAGACATCACCACTCCCAAGACGCCCCAAGCAAAAACCCACCTTATGGGACCATAGTGTTCCAAACCTGATATGTGAAAGGTGTTGTCTCGGCTTCAGTGCAATTTAAAATCTCATACAAGAGCTTCACTGAATAAACGCTGGGCGTACCCCCTTTTAAGACTAGCTTGTCTTCCCTGTTTGCAACCACTCTCCAGGGATGGATCATTTTCATAAAATTCAACACCTCCCTCAATTCCCAATCATTGAATTGTCTGCTAAAACGAGGGGACCAGCCACCATCGTTCGAAACATCCCAAATCTCCCTAATCATCGCATCTTTCTGGACTGCCAAGCCAAACAACGTCGGGAACGTTATGCACAAAGCCTTCCTCCCCCCAACATCTTTCCAAAAACTGATTCTGCTACCATTACCAACCACAAATTTTGCATTTGGGTTTAATCATATCCCACTTTTCCTAATTTCTTTCCATAAACCCATCTCAAAACTGTCTTAACTTCCTGTGAGCACCAACCCCCCCGCGATTCCCCAAATTTGTTCCTATTTCTCCATAGGCATTCCTTTCATTTATAACGCCACAACCACTTTCCTAACAAGGCTTTGCTTAGATTGTGCAAGCCCCGACCCCCTGCCGCTAACTTTTTATCCAGATACCGTGGCCCAACTCACCAAATGAGGTTTCTTTTCCTGTGTTCCCCACCCAGAGTCCCTCTCCCAGATTTTTTCTAGCCTTGTACACGAGACTTCTGATCCTAAGAGCTATATGTAAAGATAGGGAGATTAGACAGAGTGCTTCGATCAAGTGGTAACTCTTCCCTTTGGAGATATATTGACGCCTAACCGCGTCTCCTTCCTCGAACCTTTCCGATGGTATCCCACATCCCGACCGACTGCGGCAAATACTCTGTGGGGAGGCCCAAACACGTAGTAGGCAATGAGCGTGCTCAGAACCTAGCTCCCACACTGCCAAGACATCTCACATTTTCCGCCTCCAATGGGGAAAATCTCGCTTTTACTGTTGATTTTCAGCCCCGATAGGGCCTCAAACCACATCAAAATCCATCTCAAACAGGCCAGTTGGTCAGGATTATCTTTACAGAACAAAAGGGTATCATCTGCATAGAGAAGGTGTGACACCTCCAAATTCCTCCTCCCTCTTAGCACCCCAATTTTACAAATCCGATAGAAATTCCCTTCCACAAATTTGTTTACCAATCGCTTAAGATATCCATTCCCTAACAACATGAAGAGATACGGGATAAACTCGTCGAATCCCTCGAACTTCTAAAGCCCTTTAAACTCCATTGATAAAGGATCGAGTAAGAGACAAGAGATACATACACTACAAGATCTCAAGACATCCATCTCCGACCGGAACCCATTCTTCTCATGACTTCAATCAAGAACTCCCAATTTACATGATCAAGCTTTCAATTAACTTGCATACCACTCCCCATCATTCCTTCTCAACATGGAACCACAACCTCTATTCAAGCGATTAAAGATCTAGGATTTGGCTTCCTTCGACAAATGCTGCTTTCGGGATGGAGATCATTTGTTCAACACCCTTTCACTGTCACAAGACTCGCGAGGATCTTATATAAGCTTCCTAGCAAACTAATGGGCCTGTAATCTTTTACATCCTCAACATTTCCTTTTTTGGGAATCAACACTAGGAAGGTAGCATTTAACATTTTCACAAATTTCTTCTTCCTAGAATTCCTCAAGAACTCCATAACTTCGCTTTGAACTCCCAACAAAGGACCAAAAAGCGACTGAAACCGTCCGCCTGGGCTTTCATTGAGTCCTCAAAGAATAGCCGTAGACTTCCTCCTCGAAAACTCCGACTCTAAACCTGGCAAGACATCCTTTGTCTTTAGCTCCTCCAAGGAAATACTTGGGAAAGCAGGACGCCAAACCCCTGGTTCCGACAGTTGGTCTTTAAACTCATCAACAATCCCCTTCCGAATGGCAAAATCTTCAGTGAGCCACCTATCATTAATTTTGATTTTGTTTATTGCGTTCCTCCTTCTATGCGAGTTTGCCATTTTATGGAAAAGCCGTGTTTCGTTTCCTCTTTAAGCCAAAGCTCTCGACTTCTGCCTCCAAGAGGCCTCTCTAACAAGGACCATCTTTTGTAGTCATCCCCAGCTTTAGTCTCTCTCCCGCTTTCTTCTAAAGACAACTCCCCATCCTTTCCACATTATCCCAACATCCCACTCTAATAAGGGCTTCAGCCTCCTAGTACCCATTGCCAAAACCTCCCCTTATTCCACACTCCTTAGCTTCGGCTTTTTAAGCCTTTCAATTTTTCACCGAGGAAATCCTGCAAGTAACCTCAAGCAGTTCTTGCCACCACCCCCTCTCTTTGGCTAGAGATCTAAAGCCTCAAATTTTCATCCACATATTTTCAAATCTTGAGTGGAGGGTCCCATCCGATACTCCCTCCATCTAAGAGGATAGGGAAGTGGTCCGAAACCGGTCTGAAGGAGGCATTGGGTGATTCTAATTGAATAACTTTCCAAATTTCGAGACTGTGTAGAACCCGCCAATCCTAGAGCATTGTTCGCTATCGTGCCCCCACTCCACGTAAAGACCCCCCAGAATGGTGTTCACCCTGTGTCACAAGGACAAAAGCGAAACGGCGCATAGCCCCGAGGTAAATCTACTCACCTCATATATCATCAGTAGATGGAAACATTAAAATCTCCCAATACACCATGGGTCACGATGACTCTCATCGACCTTCAACTCCTCCACATATCTTCCTTTAAATTGGGCATAACAGACCATAAACCTCTGTAATCCATTGAATCCATCCTCCACATTTCTGAATGAACAGAAGCAAAGAAACTCCCACACACAAATAGCCTCTGACCTAAAATTCTTTTATCCCATATCACAGGATGCCCCAGTGGACCTAAGCATCAACCGCAACCCACTCCAAAATCTCCCCGCCCTTAGGCTTCAGCCATCCAAGGGCCCAGATTTCTGAACTTTGTTTCCTGCAAGCACACCAAGTCCACCCACTGATCTCTGATAAACTACTTGATCACTTTTCTCTTCTCTGGATTATTCGCCCCTCTCACATTCCACGATAAGATTTTGATCTTCATCCTAACTTTAACAAGAAATTCCCCCTATCTCTGATTGCACTTTTCCCACTTCGCCTTAGTTTATCGTGCACTCTAATTTTAGTTCCCTGCTCACACACTCAGAGACCTATTGCCTCGTCCCGCCCCTGGGTCCTTTATTCCTGGTTTTCACCTATCACAAGAAGATCAGTCAACTGAGTCTCAAACCCCTCGCCAAAGCCCAAAATTCACCAACTTACCAACATGCTATCCTCCCAGCTTTTCATATAATCTTCTACCGCTAAAGGCCGCTTCAACGATGCCCTCCTCGTCAGACTTCCACCATCATCATACCTTCGACTACTTCCTTCCTTCACTGTCACGCCACAATCCCACTTGGCGCACCCTCCGCCTCCTTCCCAGAAACATGTGAAACCCCCCATACATTCGAAGAACCCCTCAAGGGGCCCGGCCTAAAAAGAGAGAGTAAGGGGAATTAACAGGCGCAACATCTCAAACCCTGCAGAATAAAACCTGTCGGCCACCGGAGCCTCTATTCTCCTTCGGGATTCCACCAGACTGGATTGATTCTTTCACAAGCACCTCTCCCCGATTCTGACGTGCCTGTTCAACTCTCTCCTGTGACGGCTGAAAGACAGGCTTCGGCCGGTTAATCGGGGCCCTTCGTTTTTTGAAATATGGCTTTAGAACCCGGTCAGATGAAGCCCACTTTATTTTGCTCCGTGTAAGCCTAAAACCACCATTATTAGGGCCTGGAAAATATCGGGTCACGCCCTACCCGAAGACAATTGTGCCGGGATAGCCCGCCCCATCCCTTCTCGCCCCGCCTCCCGATCCGACATCGACCCGACCAAGGACCGAGTCAGCTCCAATGACCCACCCGATAATCGCCGAATCTCGGCGGCGCCGCTTGAATCGGATTTGACGAGACCGGTGCCGCCGTTCCACGCCCCTTCTCAGAACCCGTGAAATCGCACCTCCACTCTCTCCTAAGCGTGAGACGCCCTCGTCAGTCCTTCGCCAGAGTCAGGGTTTTCTTGTCTTCGACTCGAGGTCGGGAGTATTGTGGAGACAACCCCACCAAAGCCGCATCCCACCTACTCCACCTAGCGCCGCCACCTCAACTGTGTTCTAAGTTCGGGCCTCTCAACCTTATCAGATCCTCGCCCACCCAACTCGAGCGCCATCTGCCTCTTCAGCCAACCCGCTAGGAATCCGCCCACAAGCTCCGATTTTCTCCGACATCGCTCCCATCTACGATGCACCGGGAGTCCCACTAGCCACCCAAGCTCCTCCGAAAATCCCCGCTACCACATCCCAAGTCTTCCCACGCTTCAGTGAACCAGTTGGTCCCAAAACGCCTCTTCCCAAACATCAACACTGACGACTTTCCCATCACAAACTCAAAATAGTTTGCAGAGGCCTCCTTCCTAAGCTGCTGATCATGCTCAGAGAATTTTACGTTCCACCAGATCTCGCCCATCTCTTAATAAACACCCAATCTGACTCGAGCGGGTCCCGAGCCCA
The DNA here is from genome assembly GCA_016808115.1 of Tetrastigma voinierianum. Classification (NCBI taxonomy): domain Eukaryota; kingdom Viridiplantae; phylum Streptophyta; class Magnoliopsida; order Vitales; family Vitaceae; genus Tetrastigma; species Tetrastigma voinierianum. The sequence goes on from JAEQBH010005690.1 coordinate 72,686, forward strand.
CCAATCTCGACAACCCCACTAGTTTCATCCCCCACTTTACCCACCTAGCTAGCCACCTCAATCGGTGGTTCTAAGTTCGGGCCTCTTCAACCTTACCAGGATCCTCGCCCACCCCAACTCGCCTAGCTTATCTGGGCCTTCTTCATTAACCGCTAGAATCCGCCATGCTTCTCCGATTTTCTCCATTATCGTCCCACTCATGATGCAACGAGTCCACTTACTCACCCAGCCCTCCGAACCTGCTACTACATCATAAGTCTCTCCCCACGTCTAGTGAACCAGTTAACCCAAACGCCTTTCCCCAAAGCATCAACACTGACTACCTCTTCCCATCATTAAACTCAACAGCCAGAGAGGCTTCCTTCCAAGTCGAGATTTTCCACAAATGAGAATTTTTTTTTTTTGATGTTCCACTCGTGATCTCGCCCATCTTTCTTACAAACGACCCCCTAGACTCCGAAAGGTCCCCAGCCCCACCACCCGGACAACTCCCACTAGTCGTGATCCCAGATCTTATCACCTAGCGCCACCTCTAACTCGGTGGTTCGGAAGTTCAAGCCAACCTTACCAGATCCTCGCCTACCCTTAACTCGCTTAGCTTTATCGGCCCTCGGCCAACTCGCTAGAATCCGCTACAAGCCCGATTTCTCCACATCGTCTCTACTCCCACGTATGCACCGAGTCCCACCACTCACCGCTTTCTCCTCCAAAACTCGGCTACTACATCCCAAGTCTTCTCCCACGCCTAAAGGAACCAAAGTTGGTCCCAAAACGCCCCTTCAAACATCAACATCTGACCTAATTCTTCCCATCACAACCAACAATCGCAGAAAAGGCCTCTTCCTGGCTGACTACAAATGTAGAGAATTTTTATGTTCCACCGTGATCCTCGCCATCTTCTTACACCCGACTTCTGACTGAAATGGTCCTGAGTCTCACCAACTGTAATCCGGTGCACCATTTAACTCGTCCAAATTCTTTCCAGCACTTCTTCTTCCGACTTTGACATAGGCAACTTTTCCCCACTAAGTATCTTTTCTCGAATTTACTAACCTCCGCTAAGGGGCCGAATCGGCCACAACAACCGGGGCAACCTTCAGAGTTCCCCGGCTTCTCCTCCCCTCTCTCTCACTTTCTTCCCTTTTCGATTTTCACTGGATCTTACCTCTAACCGACGTAATTTTTCACAAAAATCCTCCAACCCCGACTATAGCCAGCTCCTTCCGGGAAACATCAAAGTTATGCTTACCCCATAGTCCTTGGGCTTGGTGCACCTTGATGAACACCCCCGATTGGTTAGAGCCCTTTTCCATTTTGTAACGCCTTCCCATCCTTCCCTACACATTTTCCCAATTTGAATCCGGTCGCCTCTACCACAATCTTTCTAAACCCGCCAACAAACGAATTAAACTGCGCCTCCCGACCGGGATCCACTAAGTGATCCTCTTCTCTCTCCCAAATGCATCCTTTCAATCCATACTTCGCTTCGCCTACTCCTAACTTCAAATGATCTGGGCTTCAAAGCAACCACGCCTTTCCTCCCCTTAATGAGGATGAGCATGGTAAGGCCCCTCAGCCTCGTGAGAGAGAAACTGAGCATTGTGAAAGAGCAGTGGAATATTGTCCATGTACAGGTTAGATAAAATTACAACCAAGAATATATATCTTGGCTGACATATAATACCAAAAAGGAGTCAGATGCTACAAGGTGAGTGCCGGTCGAATAACTCCACGAGCACAATGCAGCGTTGATGCCTATGTCAAAGAACTGCAAGAAAATGCTAATCATTCTGTTACAGGATCAACAGGCTTCAGCCTATAAAATGGAAAGAAAACAGATTATTACATATCACAAACTACTTATGGTATTTTTTTATGAAAAAGGAGAAAATGAAACAACTACTTTGATGGGTATAACAAATAGAAAGAAGTAATGTGACAAATGATTGAGAGAAGAAAATACCTCCTTAAACACAACACTGTAAAGACTGCAAGCTAATTAGATCATATCAAGGAACTATATTTTCATTAATTACAATCTAAATTGAATAAAGCAAAGAATTATCAAAGGATGATAAGAAAATCACCTTGAATTAAAAGTAAAGAAGTGCATATATAAAGATACGTACTCCTCATTTATAAAAGTAAGGAAACACTGAAGTAGTAGATGTGGCATTTATGAATTACTCATTCGTAAAAATGTTATTAAAATAGATAAGTTTACAAACTGTTCTTTTATATTTATAAGCAATATTTCATTTTATAGAAGTAGAAAATATACATATGAACATAACAAGTAGAAGGATGATAAATCCTTTCAATAAACAGATAATAAATGCAACTCCAATACTAACAAGAAGACCACAAATGTTAATATTTTGATTTAACAATGAAATAATGATTATCAATGAATTTTTTTCATTTTTAATTATTAAAATTAAGAACAAAGAAAACAACCACAGTTTGCATAGAACTAAGGAACAAAATTGAAAAATACTAGACAACTGTAGAGTAGAACTTCTTCCTTCCATGAGATTAAAATTTCTCCATGCAATGGCCATGAATTCTAAAAATAAGAGAATTCAAAATACTTGGCACATGTTTTACTTTGTTTTATAAACTGCTTGTCATTTTTGTAGAACACACACACAAATGGCAGAAAAAGGTGTTAAAACATTATTTCTGATAACCATGCTGCCATGTCTCATCTAACATCTATTCCCTTGGATATTTATCAATCTCAATTACTTCCCAAGAACAGAGAAAATTGAATCTTCTAAAATTCATTCCAGATTTGTTTTCAATTGAAAATTCAGGAATTTTTTATCTACAAACCTCTCAAACAATATTATGTCTATACCTTTAATATCTTGTACAATGTTGATTGAGCAAAGTATAGCCCAGTAATTCCTGCATGGGACTTCTCCAAGTTCGAGAATAAGGCAGCTCTGAAATTGGAAATCAGTTTTGGTTTCAAAATATAAACAATGAATAGAAAGAAAATTTAATCAAACAATCTTGTAATAGCAAAAATGGTCTCATTATGCAACTCAACAGCCTGAACTCCTTAGTTGATGCAAAGATAGAACATATGTGAATACACAAACTACCAACATAAAAATAGTGCCAGAAGCAGGTGAAACAGTTGAAACCTCAAATGGGATGCTGCATGTAAAAGCTTCTCTTGAGTTTTTCAGCACAGGTTGTACACCATCGCGATTTTTCTTGGCATTTTTTTCAGACAGCTCTTCCACCCTAAGTAGCAAGTCTCTTATCGAGTAAGGGAGTACCCAGTCAACTCCCAAGAGAGCAAAGACAGTGGACCACAGCTCTCTTACCATTGGGCAGTGCAAGACGATGTGTTCTAGGTTTTCTTCCTTCTCACCAAAAAAGAAACATCTATTGGCAAGGGCCCAGCCCCTCTTGGAAACTTGAAATGTTCTTAATCTGTTTTTTCTGTTTTAAGCATTTTTTACAAATAACCTGTAGTGCTTTTGCTTCAACATTCTTCTACATTTATAGTTAGTGTTTTTTAATAGCCTTCAAAATATATATGAAAACAACTAAAAAGATGTTTCCTTAGTAAACCCTCATTTTTTGCTACTGAATTGTCAAACATATAAAATCATGTTTTTATCTCAAGAGAAACAGTTTTAATAGCCAACATAGATATACTTTTTACTAATTTTCGTAGATTATGAGACTTCATCCTTCTCAAAGTACTTTATTATATTTAATACATATTTGTCCCTACAGAAAAAGAAAAGGCTTATCTTCAGAGAATGATAAGAACATAAAACGAGCCAATTAATTCAATGGATGGGAATGTTATGTTGTTCTTTGCAATACATAGACACACTTACCTACGTTGAGTCCAATGGGAAAAAGAATGCACTGGTTAACAATGACCTATTTTTACATGATAGGGTCTCTTGATCTCCGAGTTCCTAAAACTTTACAGTAAAACAGCCTTTAAGAAAATTTTAAATAGATCCAAAGTGACAAACGAGCTTGATCATCTGAAGGGAAATTTTTCATCCAGGATACCCTAATTCCTCACTCCTGCCTCCTTCCCTATCTTTCTGTTTTGATAAGAAGTGAATAAGATATTAGAAAAGGCCTATAAAAAAAGTATATTAGAATGACAATTAGCAGTCATTCAAGAGATACAAGAAGCTCACCCTTGCTGGCAAACCTAAAGTATTAATAAATATAAAAACAATCACCTCTCATCTAGAGCTCCACCCAATCAAAGAATTGAACTAAAGCCAAAGGACCATTCATTATAAACATTTTGGTCTTTGACCAAAGGAGATAAACAAAAAAAAGACAACCTTTTTTATGGACTGCTCCTCATCCCTAAAGGCCACAACATTCCTAACCTTCCATACTGACCAAAAGAATACACAAAGGTCCCTCTTTCCAAACTTGTGTCTGTTGCTTTCCTACAAAAGACCCATTCCAACCCAATGGTGTCCCAGACAGAAGAAGGGATAACCTAAGACACATCTAAAAGGGTGAAGAGCACCCCACAACACCCTTTGTCTTGCACAATAAAAAGAATATGATCCAGTCTCTTCATACTTGGACCTTGTAAAACATTTGTTAGCAAGGACAAAAGCCTCTTTTTGCAAACTAATCTAATGTTAAAATCTTTCCTGTTGCCTCCCAAGAAAGAAACATAAGAAGGAAGGTACACAATTCTTCCAAATATCCCTCCGCTGCTCTATTTAACTCAGAAGTCCCATCCGTTAACATTGTTGTAAAGCTGCAAGCAAGCTAAATAGATTTTAGTCCAACACTAACAGCATATCAAAGTATTACTTTGTCTAAAATGCATCAACACCATAATGCACATGCACATTGAACGTAGGAGTAAGGATGCTTTTGAAATGTACACATTGGAAAGAGGAATGTGGAAGTGAGAGTCAAATTAGAAGATAACCTTAGCCTACGGCTCATATTTCTAAAGAATAGCTGCTTTGAAAGCTCTTCTAAAGCTTGTACCTCTGCTTCCATGTTTTTTATATCTTTAAACAAAAAGAAGAAAAAAACAGCCAAAGGCATCAGAAGAAGAAATAAAAGACCAAAATAAAAACAGAGTTCATACATTTATTTTGCTTCCTTTTGTTTTTCCATGACATCATTTACTTTCATTGTACAGCTGATTTCTTGGCAAATGCAGGTATCATCTCTATCATAAATCTAAATTTCCATAGTAAAAATTGTTTATATTCCTCTTTAGTTTGTTTAGATGGTCGATTTGTATCCATATTCAGGCTTATAAGTTTTTGCTTCTAGTTTACTTTCCACACATTAGTCTTGTTTCAGTATCCAGCATTCCTTCCTATGCTTATATACATTTGCATATTTCTGATTCCTCATGTATAAATGTGTAGTTTGTAGAGTGCATAAAGCACACAGGAGAAACTGAAGCTTCATGACTAGTTCCTTTCTAATATACCTCAAAATAAATTTCCTTTATAATATGATTACTTTCCTATTTTGCACATAGTATATTTATTTCCTTTCTTTGTAAGGATTTGTCTCCCATCTTGTGTGTGTTATTTGACTTATTTTGTAATCTGCTCAATTGATCTCATGCTTGAGTGACATAACATCTGTTTCCCTTTCGATGATTGTAATCCCTGGATTCTTTATTGACTTCAGAGCTTTCAGCCTAGGGACTACTATAATAGAAAAAAAAAAAGAACACGCACTATACATAAGCCAACAATTAAAGAACCAAACTACATAGTAAGTGGAACAATTTTCAAGTTTCAATGCATTAAAATCTGACTACCACTGAACCACTTTAAAAAGAGATGAAGAAGACACACAAGTTAAAATAAAACCACTTTGACCTTGTTCCTTTTGGTCCTCTGCACAGATCTGCATAACTGTTCCAAATAATTCGCTTTTAGAAAGGATCTATTCTTTAAATTTCTGCAACATGAAATATTTAGTCAGCTGGAATTGATGATCGGATTTATTAAAACATCAAACCTCATTAAATTTTCAATGCTAGACCATCAACGGAAGAACAAAATAGAATATATATGTGTATATATATATATGGATAGATAAACACACAGATTGATGCATTATCTTTTGCTTTTTTTGATTGGTCAGGCAGATAGATACAAAGATAGACACAATGATCCTATTTATCATATATAAATAAAATTGTACCAATTTCATTTTCACCCTTTTAGTCTAATTTGAACTAATTATACAAAATGAACAATATCAAACTTGAATTCAAGGTTTACCATTTACACTATAAACTAGTTTATTAATACTGGACTACAATAAAGGTTGGAAATGAATACAAATCATTAGATTGAGCATTTCAAATGGTAATATAATGTTACTCATAATTCTACAGTATGTGAAAATTAATTTCATTTTAGCTTGGACTGAATTTTAAGTAATTTGTGGTTCGCTCTTGATAAAGCTTGCAAGTCACTTATTATCTTTGAATCTTAATATCATTAGGGTTATCTAATTAAGTCATTCCCATTGCCCAGGCAATATACAATACAGTCAGAAATTCTGGTCATCATAGCAATGCGCAATTTGCCAGAAACTCTAACACAGCTTTTCACATTGTCTACATCAATAACACAGCTTTATCTCTATAATGTTCATGCAAAGGCACTCAAGGTGTATGGACCTGATTATGTAGTCCATTCCCACCATGTAATCAACTAATGGCATAAAATTTGAAATACTTCTTACAATGAGAATCTAAAAGGAACCGGAAAATATGATTTTAAGCAAAGAAATGCAACAAAATTAGTCCAGCAAAGTAAGAAAAATAACTAAATATATAACAGTTATTGAATTAAGGATACAAACTGGAAAGAAATATGAAAATTGATATAGTGGAGAGAACTTCTCTGATCCTTTTTGAATTCAGCCTCCATTTCCATCTGAGAAAGAATGATTTCTTTCTTTGAGATACAAGTCTCACTGAGTGCATTAGTTGCCTTTCCAAAGCCTTGATTTCCGTTTATCAATCTCTCTAACATGATTAAGTAGAGATATATTAGAACATAGAAATCACTTAGACATCAAAAAAGAAAGAACATGAGCTTTCTGATCAGGAATCAACCATTTATTGGACAATACAACAAGCTATCCTCTCAACCAAATACAGCTTAAAGAAGAACCACATACCATAAACTGACTGACAACAAAATAATAAAATAAAAATTAGAAAAAAATCCATACCCAAAGAGCCCAAAGATGCACAAGGTGAAATAAATGAAACATATGGATCATTTTGAACAAAAACATATGGAAAACTTATAATTCTCATGATTGATCATTACGGAGAGATGGAAGATGAATTTGTCATCAGATAATACAAAAACAGATATAATATAGATCAACAAGTATATATATATAGTATATATATATATATAAGGCTTCATCAGAAACAAAATAACATATTATATATAAGAAGATACAAAAGTATAAAGGAAGGAAGAGATTTTCAAAAGTACAAGAACTTACAAATCCAAAGCAAAAGCTAAGAATATGAACTACTACCCAATTCAGTTGTAAACGAAACAGAACCTCTAAAGGCCTTGGTACAAGAAACCCACTAAGATTACTGTGTAAGTAAAATAGATCCTACACCTACCCTACAAATCTCTCTTTACTAAAATTCTTACTTCTTTGCCAAACAAACCATACCAAAGAGAGATATGCAATTTCATAAGTTTTAGCTCTCTAGAGGAATTCTAAATCCTCTAAAAGCAAATGATAACAGATCTCTATGAGATACAAACAAAAAGTTGGTTTCCTTCTCACATATGATTTATACCAATGCCATCTAAACATTGTCTGCAATCAAGAAAGGAACAATAGAGATTACCAAGTATCTCTATATGAGATGTAAACAAAAGCTTTTTTCATTCCCACGATCACTCCCATCTAAAACAGTGTTTTGATAATCAACTAAGAAAGTGTGCGAATTGATGTGACAATTTTCCATCAGCAGCATGAGACATATATATATATATATGTGTGTGTGTGTGTGTGTGTGTGTGTGTGTGTGTGTGTGTGTGCGTGTTTTGGTAACCTCTTAACGTTGTCACACTGAGGGAAACATGTGATGCTAGAGAGTATCAGAATCACCAGTTTGGCATAGATAAGGCAAGGTATTTTTCCCTATTGGTTGTACTGATGTATGAATTGGTAACCTCTTAACTTTGTCACACTGAGGGAAACATGTGATGCTAGAGAGTATCAGAATCACCAGTTTGGCATAGATAAGGCTAGGTATTTTTCCCTATTGGTTGTACTGATGCATGAAGGAGTACTTGGTAGACACTCCATAATTCTGCACAACCTTGGATATGGCAAAAAACCTCAAGGTTGCTCCAAGAGAGAGAGAGAGACATGAGCAAAAACATGACAAAATTAACATAACTAGTTAAATTTAGTGCTCTTAAAATGACATTGAGGTGAACAGTGATCACAGTAAAATTTGTTACAAGTATCCTTTAATGCTCAACAGACTATAACACAGAGCTGAGAGAAGGCTCACAACAACTGCTAGGTATGACAACAGGCTGTGTTAATCCCATCCCTCTTCCACCAACAAAAAAGGGGGGTGGTGGCGGGGGGGTGAGGTGATGGACAGGGAATTTCCCATATATATCCTGTTCAAATTTTTATTTTTTGAAAAAAAAAAAACCACAATTTTATTTTTTATATAAATAAATATTAATTTGTAAATAAATAAATAACATAATTTCTATAAAATGTTTTTTTAGGATTTTTTTTATTTCATATATTTAAAAAGAAGAAAGAAAAATAAAATAACGATAAATTAAATTATTTATTCAAATATATGGAAGGTGGCAAGGCAAAAACCCAAACCCGCTCATTGTTTCAAAAGATCTCCTCAAACCCACCCCTAATCTGTTTAACTTTTTTCTCCCAAACCCATCCTATTAAAAGTTAGGCAAAGCGAGCACCTGGAAATACCCTCCCCATTGCCATCCCTAGCAACTGCTATTGCCATCAAACTCGTGAGTCTAAATTCTCACATCTCTAAAGGAAGAAGAAAGACAAATCCCTTCATGGATATCAAAAAGAGTATTCTTCATAATGTTTCATCCACTTGGATTACAACAAAATCTAAAATTGAGAAATAGCCCTCATGAGAAAATTTTGTGCCGGCATCGTGAGGGAGACCAGCAGAATTGAAAATTTCTCTGTATCCACCAAGTAATGAGGCAACTTTTTTTTTCTTTATTTGAAATATATTTTCTTGTTTCAAATTTTAAGAAAAACCAACCTCCGCCTTCACAAGTTGATTTTCAATAAGTTTAATGGATTAAACTATTTGTTTTTTACAGGTAAATGGAAAAAATATCATTGAACCAAAAAAAAAAAGAGTCAAAAGTACTGCCCCAGCACATACAGGGGGATTAACTAAATATTTCAGGGGGAGCCAAAGTACCAACCTTGATATATTTCAGTTGCATCATTCCCACAAAATGGATTAAACTATATGCTTGAGTATTATTTTAGACAAGGACCTGAATATATTTTTTCTTCTTACCTATCCAAAAAAAAAAAAAGTTATTTTAGACAAGGACCAATTATTTCATTAAGAGGAGAAAGAGCAATGTGTACAAGAAGTATTTTCAATGACAAGTCTCTTTTCTCTTCCCATGAGTAAACTGTGTATGTACTTTCTTTCCCGATTTTGGGGAAAGGCTAAACATAAATAATCTCTAGAAATAGACATGGAAATAGCTAAACAGCAGAAAAAAAGATACTAGTTGAGCAACAACAGGAGACAGAGACACTTCTATGAACAGTCATAAATAATCCACAATGAGCAGCAATTAAATAAGGACAGTTGCTCATCTGTAAATGAAAAGCCATGGTATAAACAAATGTCAACTCTTTTTCCCTAAAATTAAGTAATGCTGTACAATTTATTACCTGATGAAAAGGGATAGATAACTGTAAGGCAAATTGACAGCTCCAAAACCAGATAGAACAGCCATGACCGTCACGCCAATGACCCCAATTCTGCTTACCAGCTGAGGAATGGTGAAAAATCCTGAGGGGAAAAACCGTGAAAACTAAGTTAGTAGAGATTTGCGACTTCTTCAAAAAGCAAAGGAAATTTTTGGAATAAAGAAAAAGATGCCAAGATAAAACAATTGCAGAAATATGACATAAGCAGTACAAAAGAACTAGTTTGCCCCATTAGAAGATAAATAGTATGCATTGCAGATTTGACCTGTAGACATCCAAACATGAGCCCCATATATTTGTGGCTAGCTACACAAATCCTGCTCTGCCTTCAATAATAAATTTGGTTATTCATGGAAAATAATACACACACAAAAACAGATAGGAATCTGATGCAAATCATCTATCCAAAATAAAATGATTCTGATAAATTACTAGTATTCTCTTTCTCAATTAAATATAAATTATGAAAAAGAAGATGATGATGCAGTTTTATTAATGTTTTATCCACTATGTGTATATTGGGAGGATGAGGGAAACTATTAAAATTAGGAGGATATGTGGTTAAATATCCATGGATTTACATCTCTCTCTCTAACACACACACACACACATTTAGAAAAAATAAATGGAGAGTGAATAACTAACAAAATTACTTGGGACAGAACAGAACACATTGGGGGTAATGAAACAAAAATTAGTGCTTATGACACACACAATACACATATATAGAGAGAGAGGGGGGGGAGAGAAGTGAGGCAGGTGGTGGTTACACCTTTATTTTTTTTCTTTCATATAAACCAATTAGAGTAAACCCTATCATTAAATAAATAAATAAAATCCAATGGAATGAATAAAAACCTTTATCAGGTGAAGGCATAGGAAATGAATTTATCTTGAAAGCATAGAGAAATGCTAGCAAGAATAAGACAGCTCCAAGTGCAGCTCGTTCCTTCCTCACACCTGATGAAAACCAAGTATCAATAGATGATGATGATTGAAGATCAACTCAAGTAACACAAAACTACAGGCAGACTGCAAAAGCATTTCACTCTCCTGAATTGTCTATTCCTCACAGAGTCTAGTCGCATAGAGTATGAAATGTTATCAAGAAATCAGATAGTTGAGTACCAATATCAAGAATAACAGCATTTTGCGGAAATGATGCGGCAACCAAATATATATTGAGCTCATGAAGGTTAAATATGTCTTAACCAAATTTGATTAGAGTGTCTTGTTATATGATTTTTTTTTAAATTGAAGCCTGTAAATTTCTACATCAATTCTTTTGTATTTTCCAAAATAGGATTTGGAGTATTCTTCAAAAGTTAACAGTTATGTGTGTGTCTATAACAAGATAGACTCATTCATATAGTTCCAGTCATCTTGAAAATTTATTTCATTTTGATTCCCTAGAGCATAAATAATGCAGAACACATCATCCATCCTCTCAAGAAAGGACTTATAAATTAATTAGCTTAAAAAAATGTGTTTTCCTATAAATGATTCATATCTTATACCATCACCAGGAGTGTTTCTCACTAGAGTAAATAAGCCAACACTAGCCTAGTCCTGTAAAAATTATTAAGATTATCTACATGGAAATCAAATTTGATTAGTGGATGTACATACCTGTTATATGATTTTTTTTTTTAAATTGAAGCCTGTAAATTTCTACATCAATTCTTTTATTTTTCCAAAATAGGATTTATATTCTTCAAAAAGTTAACAGTTATGTAAAAAGTGTCTATAACAAGATAGACTGCCATTCATATAGTTCCAGTCATCTTGAAAATTTATTTCTATTTGGATTCTCAGAGCATAAATAATGCAGAACACATCATCCATCCTCTCAAGAAAGGACTTATAAATTAATGGAAGGAAACATGTGTTTTCCTATAAATGATTCACATCTTATACCATCACTAGAGTGCTTCACAAGAGCAACAAGCCACAGCCCAGTCCTGTAAAAATTATTGGGCATACCACATGGAAATCGTTATTCTTTCCCTCATAGAAAATTTGCAGACACTAGAAGAATGTTGAAACTTTCTTTAATCTTTGCCCACTCAGATTAATGTTGAACACTCCACTCATGCCTAAGAAATACATTCTTCCAAAAGAGGCCAAAGCTCCAAAGACCATGCCAAAACTAACACAGCTCATAAAATAATTGTCGTAAATCCACCCTTAAGAGAAGGGGACTCATATAAACTATAACAATACATCCATTCAGATATGAATCCCTTTAGAATTGCTCATAGGATGAGATGCCTATTAATTGAGAAGGTCACTAAAACTATTCTCACCTTTCTTCAATCACATGACCAATTAGAATTCTTTTCTTTTTTTTTCTTTTGGATAAGTAATATGTAGGACCAATTTGAATTCTAGACCTATTTATATGGAAAACATATGATTCGTGACCCACACATCCAATTAGATTCTATAATATGAGTGATTTATGAACTGCTGGTTTCACTCTTGTAAAACAACAACATTTAAAGGCTTCAATAGTATTACAAGAGAAATAAAATTACTTTTAGTACGTGTTTTGCCTCATGGGAGAGAAAGTCACAAGAATATGTCCTGTGGAGGTCCAAACTGGATTACACTGCTTTTACACAAGTTCCAAACTTTCAGCAAGCTGCGCACATTCTTCAATTAAAAAAATTTGACACGCAAAAAGAATATGTCATTAGGAAGCAAAGCCACATTCTTCAATTTGTTATGAAGTGTCAGACAATGACTCCAATAGTTGTTTTAGTGCCAACATATGCCACTCATTATTTGCTTAGCCTAGCATCTAAATAGTTCTTGTTGAAGTCTTATTATTTTTTTTTATCAATAAAGAGCAGAAATATTAATAAACGAAAGACAAAGCTCCCAAAGAGTACACAAGAGGAGGCAAAAAGCAGAACACCACCACTCTCACCTCTATATCCTAAATGTGTTAGAAACTCTACCAAAGAATTTAAGTTATCAACACTATAAGAACCTAGCCCACTAATTACAAGGTGAACAAAAAGAAGATTTCATCCTAAAGCAAAGGTCCTATTCTCAAAAGCCGCCTGCCTTTCATTCCACAATTAATAAATTAAAAAGAGGCCGCCAACCACTCTTTTCCGCTTTACCAACACTTCAGCACTTTGCCAAGCAAGGAGGGGATTACAAACTTACGGTGAACACCTAGTTATAATCCATACTTACTCAAAAAGATTCCTGACGACATCTTAGCTCTCTAACAATGTATGTTGTACCTATTCATTGCTCTCTCCTCCTCTTCATAAAAACACCGTTTACAAGGGGGATCCTCTCCTCTTTAATCGTCAAGAGTAAGCATCTCATTCAAAGAAGCTTCCAAGCAAAGAAACCCAAATTTTAGTGAACGATCAGTTCCAAAATGGGAGCGCCATAGAAATCTGTGAGGGAGAGAATGCATTAGCTTACAGAGTCTAACTGAGAAACCATTTCAAAGCCTGGTCTCCTTTAAAAATTAGCATCCTCTGGAAGGGCCTAATTTTGCTTTTTGAAGTGAAAAGAAGGAACTTTCCACTCATCCATCTCCCAATCATTAAAAAGGTCTTAGAAAGATTGTGATTCAACCCCCCATCCTCCACTGAGGTCCCAAACTTCGCTACCCTTGCATCTTGTGAGCTACCAATCAATTGCAGGAGGAAGGCATTACACACGCCATCCCATCTCATCAGGATCCCTCTTCCCCAAAACCCAGCCTCACCATTTCCTCTATTAGAAGAAGTAGAGCTTTTGAGGAAAAGCGAATTTATTCTTTCACGCCTTCCCATGCAACCAAGCGCTGATAACTCCACTGCTTCATCGTGTTCCGGCTCCATCTCCCCTCCCAAATTTGGTGCCGATCACCAATCGCAAAGAACTTCATTGGCAAAACCGCCAACACCACTTACAAAAACAGGTTTCTATTCATCTTAGATAGGCTTCTCACCCCAAGACCCCACTCTTTTCTAGGCAAACCTGCTTTCCAATCACTAGTGGAGGCTTTCCCAGATTTTGCCACCACCCTAGAAAAAGTCTAATCTTCTCCGCCTCAACAAAACAATCTTAATAGATTCAAACAGCGAGCAAAGTAATGGGAAGGTTAGACAAAGGTATCCGAATGAGTGTGATCCTCCCCCCTTTCAGAGATATATCAGTTTTCTCCAGTTAACTCGTCTTAAATCTTCTTCGATGGAATCCCAGACCCTCAAAGCCCCGCAAGTGGAGGAGCCCCAAGTGGGAAGGACCTGGGTACGCTTGGTGGAGAATCAAACTCCCACAACCAAGCTCACCACAATACCTGATATTGTCCACCCCACCCGCAGGGATAATCACACTTATTCAATAATCTTCAAGCCCAGGCAGTTTCAAACCACATCAGCAGTCCATCTCAACACATTAGTTGCTCGAGTTGGGTTTCGCAGTGCTGATAGTATCATCAACATATAAAAGATGAGAAATAATAATATCCCCTCCATCTCTACCCGAAAACCTGCAACCAGAGATGAAATTGCCTTCCACTACACGCCTAAGGCACGGCCTGTGGTCATTCCGTATAACAAAAAAGGGTGGGAAAGAGGGTCCCTGTCTCAGCTCTAGAGCTCCTAACCTCCCGTAGAGAACTAATAACCGTAACTAAAAGAAGCTGTGGGAGATAAAATCATTAATCCAACTAATCCATTTAGATTAAACTCATCTTTCCATAACTGCGTAAAATCTCATCCCATGTGGATCATAGTTTTCAATATCCAAATTCATGGGAATTCCTTTTCTTCAAAAGAGAGTCCACCGTTTCACATATTAGTACTGTACTGAATTCATTTCTTCATAAACGCAGAGATTCTCGAGATCGGAAATAATCAACCCCATAACGCTTTGATTATGTTAGCCAATACTTCGATAATATTTGTACAAACTCCTACCCAAACCTATGGGTCTCAAACCCTGAATCTCAGCGCTTCCTTCCCTTGGGAACCAGAACCAAGAATGTAGCATTCAGACTTTTGACAAACTGGTTATGTTCGAAGAATTCCCTAAAGAAGCCCATAACCTCATCTTTCACGAAATCCCAACTAAAAGACCAAAAGGCCAATGGGAAACCATTCCCCAAATTCGGGCCGACACCACGCTTCCCGAGATTGCTGCTAGGATTTCCTCCTCTGTAAACATTTCTTCCAGCTTAGAAGCTTGATTCGCCTAATCACTTTGAACCGTAGATCGCAAAGTGCACCAGCCGTTTGAGTGAGCACTTTAGAAGGCGCCTAAAACTGCACTTCTTTAATCTTTGCAGCCTCGACACATTCTAACATTCATGCTCCTAATGGAGTTCCTCCTCCTATGAGAATTGGCCATTCCATGGAAAGAATCTCAGGTTTCATCCTCCTCTTTCACCCATGTTTCCCGAATTTGGGCTCCGTGAAACCTTCCAACCACCCACTTCTATACGCCCTACTCTTCCCTCTCCTCGCTTCCAAGGATGCGTCTTTTCCTTCCTCCAAGTCATCCTAAAAAGAGATCCCGCTAAGGCCTTTTCAGAATCAACTCCATCGAAACCTCTTTGTTCCAAACCTCAATATACCTCAGTCTTTAATTGAGGCCAAAACAAAAACTAAAGGATCCATAGCGTGAAGCCGCCACCACCTCGAGAAGGTCCTAAAGCCACCAACTCAACCACATGATCCCAAATCAGTGGCTACTCATCCTAATTAATCCTTCACCTAAACAAAATCAAATGGTCAATAACGTCCTTTAGATACTTTGAATCAGACATCGAACTAACTTTCCCAATCAGCCATTACCAAAAATCTATCTAGATGGGACATACACTGATTATTGAGACCTCCCCTCTAGGTGAAAGGTCCCCTGAAAGATCTCTAAGCCCCAACCCATTCTCGTAGAACTCTCCGAGAAACGCCCTCAGAGGCGAACCCGCCTCCTTGTCTTTCTCTTAACAATGTAGGAAAGGAACGGTATTGAAATCTCCACCTATGCACTAGGGCCCCTCCCACAACCCTTTCACCAACTCCAATTCTTCCCATAACAATTCCCTTTTGCTCCTCTCAATCGGCCCGTAAACCCCCGTACCCACTTGTTCACTCCAGATTTTTAAATATGCACGTAATGTAGAAAAACCCAATTCGCCCTAACCTCCATCACCTCCAGCTTTTCTTTATCCCAAAACACAAGAATACCCCTCAGCCTCTGCCCACAACCTTCCATTCAAATTAATCCATCACCCCAAGACTTTGACACGCAGATATTCTCTGAATTGGTTTCTTGGCAAACCAACCACCCGAGACCTAATAAAATTCTTATGATATCTTCTTGTCCTGATTGTTCGGCCTTCTAACGCTCCACGAAAAGCTTAGCTTCATTTTAACAACTTCAAGAAAAATTCCCCCGTCTCTTCCCTTTGTTTTTGCCCCTTCACATAGTCAGGGGAAGTGGTCCCAACTTCTTAACTCCTCTCACTCTGCACTGTGGGATGCCCCTTTCTTTGTTACTGACCGTCGGGGACACCATTTTCACACACCCAAAATCTCTCGTCATAACCCACCATCAGGATCCCTAGAAATTCACCAGATGGACCAGCAGCCATATCTCCTATCATCATAACCTGCATACTCTAAACTCGTGTCTCGGGGGCCCTCCCCACCAAATTCCTAAGTCCCTCCTGGCTGCCTCAGATCATCCAAGATTTCTGATGTCGCCTCCCATTCTATACCACAAACACACCACTCTCAATGCTCTATATCCCCCATCGCCATGCCCGTGTAATCCCCGCTTCTAAGAACCCCTTAAAGTAGGGCCTACTAAAAAACAAAGTGCAGGGGAGGAAGAAACAAATAGGTCAACATTGCCACCTCATACTGGAGCCGAAGTGCTGGCACTCTATGATCCCCTCACACATTTACTTTAGGAACTCTAAAACCCTTCTGCATTCCATGTCTGAGCTTCGACTGGGCGGAGATCCTTTTCTTAGTGGACTCTTAAAGCAACAAGAAAGTCCATTGGCCGGCAAAATGGCTATGATACCTCCTTTGAATCCTCTTCCCCATTGGGCCTCAAATCTAATACACTAACCTACCTCCTCTCGTGGGCATCCGTAAAGGGCCCCCGCGCATTACATCCATGATTAACCAGAGGTCCACTCTGATGGCCCTTCGATTGAATCCTTCCTCTGCCTTCAAAACCTCGCTTCATCTTTAGAACAAGAAGCAACCTTCTGGCCTAAGGAGACCACTTTTGAGCCTCACTTTCGTCCTCCGAAACCCTTTACCTTCATGCAGCCATCATTTAACAGCTCTGACCTGTTCGCCCCAGCAAAACAGCCCACTCCGCCCGATACCGACCGAAATGTGCCCACTGGCCCATACCCGACTAACCTCCTTATCGTTGTGGATCTAAATTTAATCAACTTCTACTCTCTTTCATCCATGATTAAACTTTCTTATGCTTTTGGCTTCTAAACAGATCCACTAGTCTAATGTCGAGGCCCTTTAACCCATTTCTAAAGCCAACTCTACTGGGCTGAGCTAATAGCATCCTCACAATCACAACTGACACCCCAAACTGCATGATCCAAATTTCTTTCAATTACCTAATCACCCGTATAATCTCCTCCTTCTACGCTTTTATTAAATGCGCGCTCAAACTTGTCATCACTTTGACAAGACCCGACTAGCCCCCAACGCCCCACCCCAAGCCTCCTCCCTCTCTTCGCCATCAGGAGGCCAGGGGTGAATGATCCCACTTAACTCCGTGTGCCGCTCCATCTCTCTTCCGACTCTTTTCACAGCTGTTCTAGAATGCACGGGGTGATGAAGGATCATTAACGGCGGAGGACCCTCCCACTCAGATCCTAAGTTCGAACATCTCGACCTTCCAAAATGCTTGACGCGATTCACCGAGGCATACCTATTGTCTTTACTAAAATTCGGGCCCACTTCCATCTCCGTTTCAACTCAGAATTTTGTCTTATGGCTAAAATCCTCCACAAGGCCACCCCATTTCTTTAGATCTCCTTTCCACAGGAGGGAGTCAATCTGTAACTCCATGCTTCTCATACGAGCCTTTACGCCTAATACATCTAGAGTCTGGATTCCATCGCTCCAGCTATAAGACCCCTCCTCTGAAATTTCTTCTCCCCGACTCAAGGACCCACTTCGCCTCCTCTAGCGATTCGAACTCTAGGAATGTAAGGAGGCCCCGGTTTAGGCAACCTCAAACCTCGTTAAGCCTCCAAGCTTCTAACCAAGTCTCAACATCTTCACAAGGAATAGGCCCACTCTGTCTTCCACCCGACAACACCACATCGCAGCAGCTCTAGCGCCCCGGGCCACAATCAAAGATCCGAACCATAAACCACGCTATCCACCCCGCATTTCTTTCTTCCTCGCTTTACCACTCCGGATCCTCAAAGGAACTATCTTTTGCATCGACCATTCCTTCCTTCCCTTCCTCCTTTGCCTAGATCGCCATCGAGGCTCATGGTATTTCCTTCCACCTACATGTCTGCTCTTTAATTTCTCTCCGCCTAATAAGGCCCACCCATTCAACAAGCCCCTTCCTTCCGGAAAAAACAGCCTGTGTTTTTTTCCTTCAACATCCTTAGCAAAATAGAGAAGGAATCTTCCAGCTTTGTTCTCCTTACACTCCAACCTGAAGAATCTTCCATTCTCCCTCCATACTAGTACAAGGACCTTTCTATCCTGGGGCGCTACAAAGACTTTCGAGACCCTTCAAAAGGTTGAATAAACTTCTATTCGAAGTGAATCCACGATGTTTACCTCTACTCCGTTTTGTAATGAAGCATTTACTTTTACCACCTTCCAACGTAAACTCAAAGGATTTTGCCTCCTCAACAAAGAAACCAGCTTCTTCCATTTCTCTCTGCCTACACGCATTCTGCTATGTCAAATACAACATATAAGGATTCACCATAACAAATTTGAGCCAAAACTAACCACGTTTACTTCTTCCATCTTCATTTCTTCAAAAAGAGTTGGTTTAGTATTCTCAACTTCGTATCGACAAAAACAAGAATGAAATCCGAGGGTGTAAAGAGGAAATCCAAGGTCAGACCGCGTAATGGTTCATTAGATTCATAGGCTTCGTGATTGAAGATTGAGTTAGTAATACTTCATACTAACTCTCCTCAACAAACATATGCATGCACATATAACCAAGAGTGGATGTTCCTTATTGTTTCTTATACTTTCTTAATTAACCAAGAGTGGATGTCTTTTCATGGCCTCTCGTGGTTATATCCAGGAGAAATCTAAAAGTATAGCACACCTTGGTATGATGTCGATGCAGGAGAGACAACCCTAACGATCAATTTATGGGTCTTTTCCATGGAAATAATGTGAGTGGCTCCAAATAAGAATTTCGAGCTCCGTGATGGGCAAGGTTATGGAATTGAGTTCTGTTAAAAGATGGTTGTAACTTTGATGGCTTCAATTCATAGATGCAACCCTAGGGAGAGGACATCTACCAATGGCTGCTTTTTCAGTTAAATATTTTGCAAGATGATATGTTCCTTTACCTCATCAATGGCATGAAACTCCTGTAACCCATCCAACATAAGCATTTTGTCATTGGGGAAATATCTGGGGTGAGCTTCTCACCAATGTTCAAAATCCATGCAAAGGATAGATCTTGATGAACTCGGTGTTGGTTATGCATAAGGCATTGACTGGCTAATATGCTTCTTTCCATCCTGAGATTATTTGTTCTTCTATGGGCTTCTCTTCTTTATCATTGGAAAAAATTTTGAGTCATAATGGAAGAGGAAAGAAAGTTCGTAGACAACGGTGGTCTATGACACATGCCCAGCCTTCAATATACAATCAAGGAAGAGCATTAATTTTTCATGTAAACTGGCAAACCATTAACAACCACTGATCAGCCATATACTGCAAGACAGCAAAAGCAAACCAAAACCAAACTCTTCGGGCCAACACTATTAACAAGAAATAAGTCAATGAATTTTTGACTAGCATTGACAAAGTAATGTACCGTTGTTAAAGCATCAAGTAAATAAATGGTAATACAAACGTGGAATACCAGCAACAGTATCAAACAAAATAAATCCAGTCTTCCAGTTCAGCCATCTGTCTATAGTCAGAGAGATAAATGCAGTGAGATCAGAGAGGAACCATCATTTTTTTTTTTTTGGTGATAAATAAAGGATCATATATATTGACAAAGCCTGTTGGACTTACAAACAAATAAAGGAACCATCAAATATTCTTCAATGTTCAACCTTGAGAATGTAAGCAAATTTAATTCAATGCAATTTATAACTCTATGAACAAACAGCTGAGACGAACATCAGGCAGATAAGCACATCTTCTTTAGTTTACTAAAAATGTGAATAGAACAATACTTTTCTGTGCCAAATAAAAGTAGATAAGAATGTATAACAAAACAAAAATATAATAGCCGCATTTGTCTCAAAATAACTAGCACCCCCACCAAACAAACTGAAACACTCCTCCTCTTCAGGAGGGATGTAGATCCTCACTTTATGATATTTTGGACCAGCTAATTGTGCTTTTCTTTAAGTTCTAATAACTTAGAGGCTAAAATAACTTGATATATAATACTCACCAGTACCTATACAAAACATTTACCCTCAACCCATTCACTGAACAGTCTTACACTTTTTTGTTTCCTTGAGATATTTGCATATCAAGCATGAGGCCTCTTTTCCCTCAAATAGAAATTAAGTTTATATTTTATAAATATTTGTCCCTTGAACCTAGAATCCTCCAACAAACCCTCCCGTCCCTTACCACTTCAATCTCATGCCTCAAGGGCTATAGGCAAATAGAATACGGTAGAAGATTTTAAGAAAAAGAGGGCATACCTACATAAATAAGAGAATAAAGTGTACCTAAGATTTTAAACTTGCTTGCTACTAATAATCTATTTAAGTGCATAGCATAGCTTAAAGCTTTCCGCCATCATAGCATGTTACTAATACTTTAAATATAGATTTCTTTAAATTATCAGCCTAATCTTTAGTGGGACTTCTTCACTGCCTTGTATGCAAAAATGGTGGGATATGATAAAGGAAAGTCGACTTAACGTTTGATCTTATATATTTCCAATTAACAAAATTAATATACTTACTTATGTTTGAGAAAATACAAGCTTTCATCATAAATAAATAAGGTTAAATCTATCAAAGAGTCTATATCAATATATACATTTCCTCACAATTGGTGCATGGAGAGTGGAGTGTTCATTTTTAAGTTCCTTTTGCTGCAAAAAATTACACTAAAACTGGATTCTACATAATCAAGATCTCTAAATTGTTCCAAATCTCCTGAAGAATACTATCAGTATATTTTAAAATCAACTAAAAATGCAAAGCTAAAGCAATAATCTGAGCTATGGTAAATATTGAAAGTAGGCATCAAAACCAGATTATCACAGAATCAAATTTCCAAATACAAACTCAAAATCTTCCCCTCACCGCACCAAAATCAACAGAAAGGTATAAATATAAACTATCAACTCTGAAGCAATGAAGAAAACCTCCAAGCATATAACAATACACCAAATCCAAATCCTCAAAACCAAAATTTGAGAGAAACACACTAAAATCTCAATACTAATTACAACAGCAAAGTCAACTAAAAACACAAATCCTAACTAGGCTAAATTTTAAAATAAGGCACCAAATAGGCATTCTGCACAGAGGCAATTCTCTCTCCCCAGTTGCCACTCCAAAATCAACTTAGAATACAATAGTCTAAACTAGGACTATATATTGAGAAATAGGCAAGAATTCGAATCAACAGAAATGAAAATTCAGAACACGTAATCAAATCTGACCCCTTCCCATATCAGAATCGGACTAAAAACACAAACCTAAAACACTGATCTCGACTATACTAAATTTGAACAATTGACCACACTAACAGCATAATGTGGCCAAGGAACCACATAAATCAACTAAAAACACAATAAATGAAGAAACTAATCCACACTGCCGGATCCGCCACCGAATCAACTCAATTTTATAAACCAAACAAACTAATGCGCTTACTAATCTGAACTAAGAAAATCGCGAAATTGTAGATTTCATATTCGACGTAGAATAAAGAGGAATCGGACTAACTCTTTGGAGAGAAGAGGGATGATCTCGAAGAGGACGAGCTGGAGGAGGTTGCAGGAGAAGGCGAAGACGACGCTAAAGAGGATCTGGACCAGTGCTCGCTTCTCTTCGTACTCCTTGTATAGACGGCGGTTGAGGAACCACAGCCCGGCTCCAGCTGAGATGTACAGCGATCCACACCACTACTCCTTCGTAAATCAACAGTCCCCAACCCATTACAGCGATTTCTCTCTCTCTCTCTGATTCCGTGTGATTGTTCTTCGTTTCACTCTATGTTCTTCGATTCTTCATTTCTTCATTTCTTCATTTCTTTCTTCTTCTGGTTCTTTCTTGGATTTCAAGTTTATAGAGATGCATTTGATTTTTTTTTCTATGAGTTAAATGCCATTGTGGGTTCACACAAGCTTAGTGGGCCTGGGCCCATAATGGGCTGACTAAAAATTGTTTGGCTACTTCTTTTCCCTATTTTTCTTATGATTTCTTTTTTTTTTCTTTTTTTTGACAAACAAAATAATATCATTCCCACTGGACTCCAAACTCCAGACCCCTCCTGTCCTATGCCTTGTTGTGTTTGAACATGAGGCTTACCTACTTGAGATAGGGTGACGGATTAAAACAGACCCTTTAAAGCTAAATTTCATAAATCTAATATTTCACTGGCCTTTACCTTTATTTGACAAAAATACCCTTATTGATTTCTTGTAAAAATAATGGTATGTTTGGTTATTGTTTTGAAAACTGTTATTGATTTTTTCTTAAGGGTGATTTCTTTTTTATTTTTTTGACAAACAAAATAATATTTGTCCCCACTGGGACTCAACCCGAGACCCCTCCTGTCCTATGCCCCCGTTTGTTGTTTAACGATGAGTCTCTCTACCACTTGAGATAGGGTGATTTGATTAAAACACCCTTTTAAAGCTAAATTTCGGAAATCTAATATTTCATCAATTTTTTACCTCTTTTTTACAAAAATACCCTTATTGATTTATTGTAAAAATAATGGTATGTTTGATTATTGTTTTGAAAACTGTTATTGATAACGGTTTTTGAAAACACGAAGAACACCGTTTTGGTGTTATATGAAAAAATTGTTTTTATTATCTGAATTTAATGTTTTCTGTGTTTTTCATAATGTAAAAATCGAGATCGAACTGTGTTCTCTCTGTTTTCTTTGTTTTTTGAAAACATAAAACATTTTTCAAAAACATGAACCAAACATGCCCTAACTCATTTTTTGTCTAAAAAACATGTAAATATATGAAATGAAAAATATAATTTTAGACATTAAAAAAAAAAAACATAGGAATTGTTATATTTACAAATTTTTACTTATTTGAGGTATTTTAACTTCTTTTTTTTAATATTTTTTAGGGTTATTTAATTAAAAGACCCTTTAAAAGCCCAAATTTGAAAAATTGACATTTCATCAATTTTGAGCGATTTTAATCTCAAAAAAAAAAATCTTTATTGTTTTCGGTAAAATAACATTATCTTTTAAGAAAAAGGACATTTTGTCCAAAATAGTTATTATTCAAAAATAAAACATGGAAATGCCACATCTACAAATTTAAAAATACTTGCTATCTTTTTTAACTATATATTTCTTATTTTGTAGAATAACTAGCCTATTTTATTCCCATAACAAAATATAATGAATTATCAATAAATGTATTTCAATAAAAATTAACTATGGGTTTTAGATCTACTTTTGAGTCTTGGAGTTCTCAATATTTTCAAAATATGGATAGTGGAGGATTTATCGGATTCGAGTTTCAAGAGTGACAATTGACAGATTATAACTAAAGAAATATCATCTGGACAATTAATGAACAGCCTAGCCGGACCTACATCAACCGCATGGCGGCAAAACTGGGTATTACCGAGTCAGGCCTAATTTACATCATGGCGACATTTTTCTAGCCCATTCCCAACCCTCGTTTTGGATTGGTCAGACTCAAATTGCTAACTCTAAACACAAATTAAGAGTTATTAACTGCGCGACCAACTAGGCCAGTTCATCTGGTCAATTGCAAAACCCAGCAGCCTTAATTTATACGGACTAGCATTTTATCAATTTTGGTTTCAAATTCTCAATTCCGCATCAGTCCTGATTCACCTTACAACTCTAAATAAAGTGCTTTAGCTAGAAATATATATATATATAGGTATATATATATATATATATATATATATATGTATATATATATATATATATATATATATATATATATATATATATATATATATATATTTTTTTTTTTTTTTAATTTTTCAGCCAACATCAAAATTGGACCTAACCCTTGCCTTATGTTGATTAGAAGGTAGGCCCAAAGTTTGGGCTTTCCATCAGTCATAATGAGATAGAAATGGGCTCTCCTTGTCATGGTGGTTTTTAATTTTATACGTATTTAAAATATTCAAATTATTTAGTTGATAAAACAGAGTTTCTAAAAACAATTAGTCGATAATCTAAACACTACATGTTAAGAAGAAATGTACATAATGTGCCAATTTTCTAAAATTTTAAATTTCAAGCTTTTATTACAGATCAGTCATCTTTTTAATGATATTTATAGTTTCAATAATGATAGCCGGTCTCTCGCTTGCTAGCCCGATCTACCGAAATTAGGGCTGAGCCGAGTCAAGTAATTTATTTGGCAAAAACTGGAGCCTATAAATTCGCCTAACCCACCGCCTGGGCCGCTAGTTTTTTACTTGCAGCGTAATTTTGCCCTTATTCATTCAGATGATTGTTTGCCCGGCTTTTGTTCCAACCTCAACCCGTCTTCGTCGAATTACCACCTCTGGCGCCATCCTTAATTTTGTAATCCACTTGCAGATATGTCTTATTAGCTAAAAATGAAATTTATGTTACATTTCAAGTAAAAATAAAAAAAATAAATCAACATGGCAAAGGTAGACTGTTTTATATACAATGTGAAAGTTTATATTTTTGTTCATATTTTTATGTTTTTATAACAGAGATATGAAAATAAAATACCTCAAAACAAATCCATACTTTATATATTTTTAATATTTTATATATACATTTAACTAAGGTTTTTTTTTTTTGAGACATATTCACTTCAGTACTATAATACTAAGTTCTTATAATGTGATTTGTAACCCCGATCTACCATAATTTTTTAAAATATGTGGGAAAATAATGATCCTCATAGGACATCCCTTATTTTTATGCTATTTATTTTTTAAATACATTTTATAACTCTTGATAGGCGAAATAATAGCGCTATACCATAATACCGAACCCAAAGGAAGCATTAAGGGATTAAGAATCAGCCTAGTACTAAAGAGCAATTTCTCACGACATCCCCAACATAGCTCCAAACAACGACTCCACTCCACTCCTTCAAAATGATAATGTAATCAAATAATTTGTATTAAAAGAAAATACTCAGCATGCTTTGTTTTTTACTAGCATCACTAATATTAATTTTTTTGAACTGACTGCTTAATACAGACTTCTAACAAGATTAAGATTAAGTTGTTTGTTTTTAACATTAGGTAGTGGAGAATGACAACTTACCTAATTATTTTCTGCCTGGTCCCGCCGGCCTTGTGTCTTATTATTATGTTTAATTTAATTTAATCGGTTTTATCTAAGCGCTTTATTTTCTCAAACTGCATTTTAAGCTAGTGGATATTACTTTATTGTGAAAACCCGAGAAAATTAGAAATTTTCAAAATTGCAAAATGTTAATAAAATAATAAATTATTATGGTTCGTGAAAAGCCTTAAAAATCTCTATATCTCTGATGATTTGGCTTAATGGCCAAGCAGAATTGGGCTTGAAAAATCTAGTGATCTAGTAAAAGTTTCATTGAATTTTATACAAGCATAAATTTTTTCTGATTTTCCATTGATGTTCAAGCAAATGACTATAGATCGTGGCTGATTTTACGAAAATCAGTCAGAAATGAGCTCGGGGCTAAGTTCATTTAAAATAAAGTGAATCGAAAGAAATAAACGGTTTCTGACATAAAAAACGACCCGATCGAAGTGATACTGAACCACATTCATAATAATAATAATGTTCTCGGCCATTATATTTTAAAATAATATTTTATTATTTTATTTTATACTTTAATATAATACACACTATTATAATGTTTTAATAAATTATTTATAAAATTATAATATTTTTATTTTTGTATGAAAATATTAATTTTTAATATAATAAAAAATCAAATATAAAAATTAAAACAAAAATAAAAACAAAATAAATGTAAACGGGATGCTTGAGAATTTTCCTATCTCCATTCCGCTCGCTAATTTTAATTATAAAGTTTGAGAATTGAAAAATAACGAGCCGAAATGATTTTCTGACCTTGGCCCCAAACCCTCCCACTATTGCCCATAAGAAACAGATATCAAGTAGCTCTTTCTTCTGTTTGAACGACGAAGCTTTTTATATTTTTATTAATTGACTTTTCTCGAATAAAAACCAAATATTTTTACTTTTTCTATTAAAAACTTTTTTAAAAAAAATTAGCAATAAGTCGTGAAAATTTTAAAAAAAAAAACAGCTTAATGCTGAAAGCTATTTAGCTTCAGCATTAAGTAAAAAAACAAACGCAATCTCAATCTTCGCCAATTAGGAAAACATAATATTTCATAATTATTGCCTATCAATTATTCCTTATTAATCGATTAACAATAAGGAAATAAAATATCTCACCCAATGGATAATATCAGATCATCATCCACCAGAAAGCTCATCAATTATCCCTATATTAATCAATTAACAATATGAATAAAATATCTCACCCAATCTTATAATATCAGATTATCATCCAACTAGGAAAGTCATCATTTATCTCTTATTAATCTGGGCTTAATGATAATAAATAAAATATCCCACCCAAAGAGGATTTAATATCAGATCATCCTCCAATAAGGAAAATATACCATTAAGGCCACTATCCAACTCATGTTTCACATGATCATCAATTATAATTATCGTCACCCCCACGGTGAGTGCACGCACATAAGTAAAATTTAATTCCCTAAGCAGTTGATATTCTCTTCCACATTAAATAACCGATTTGCATCTGAAAAGAAGAATCTGATTGTACCCGATCCTTTTGTTTCTTGTTTCAGTAGAGTCCAACACCCGCAGCCAAATGGATCGCCCAATATTTCAAAGACACTCCAATTTCAGCTCCGATCAAAAGATCATCAACTATATTTATAATATATATATATATATATATATATATATATATATATATATATATATATATATATATATATATATATATATATATATATATTAATAATACTTTTAAAAAATAATTTTAAAATAATATATGTTGAGAAGTATTTATGAAATTGTCATTGAGTTTGCCACCTAAGCACCAACATAGCAGTAAATTCGTCTTTTAAACATACGATTTCAAAATTTGCACTAAACTTGTATTTTCAACATACGAGTTATTACTTTGAACATAACTCAGATCGCAACGATCGAGTTTTATATTTACATTATCAATATAATTTTTAATCGAACTCGCCATCAAGAAGAGTTCTGCTTGTATCGAACTCGCTCTTCTTGCCAAACAAGTTCTGAATTTGCAATAACTCGTTTTTTTGGCAAACGAGTTATATATTTGCACTAAACTCGTATTTTTCAAAAGACAAGTTATGAATTATATCGAACTATGCTCAGCAATAAAGTGATAGACAAGGATTCCAAGGCCATCACAAACAACAACATCCAATCAATATTTTTAAAGTCATGCTCTTTTAAATATGATGTAATCCACAATTTTGCCCCTATTGGGCCTAACAAGCTTGTCTGCCTTAGGCCCATCAGACCTCTTAAACCTGTATAATACAAAGCCCATGAGTTGGGGCATGAGCCTTAAAATGTAAAGCTCGACTTGACCTATTGATCGATCAACGGGTTTATAGACCTGACCCAAGCCGGATCATGGGCCTCATATCCCACGTGTCATTGCACGTGACGTCACTAGTGCGCCAACACATAATAGTAAAAAAAAGCAGCTTGATGACGTGGACTGAACAAGCACACAGCAACGGTTGTATGATGACGTACGGTTATTTAAATTAAATAATAAAAATAAATAAATAAATAATGGAATGAAAATAGAGAATGGTGGGTGGACCCGTCAGTCACGTGATTCCTGCCAATTTCCAGCTGTCTCCATTGCGTCACTCTCCTTTCTCTTCCCAATGTGCATGCTGGCTGACAAACTCCCCCTCTTATTATTATTATTATTTTTTAATTTTTTATTGAAATTACTAATTTTCCATGTTTATTATTTTTTTTTTTATCTTGTTGAAGAATAATTTTATGTGTCATAGTTTCACTCGTTTCTTTGGTTATAAAAAATAAATAAATAAAAGGAAGTAAATATATAAAACTCAAATTTATTAAGTCTTGTATTTTTCTTCACTCATATAAAGCGAACATACATTTAATTTGTCTAATTGGATGGTGTTCGATTTTAGATCGATCATTAACACTGATTTATCATTAGAAGCAAACACCTTGCATTCCCAAGCAGAGGTGAGAAAATTTTCTTCGTTTCTATTCAAACTTTCAAAACAAGGAAAAACGCTGCTAGCTTACAATAATAAAGACGAAAACAAATTTCAAAACAAATAAAATGAATTCACTATTTTCTAACATTTTATATATTAATCAAAATACAGAGTGCTCGTTTTCTCTCGTTTTCGAATTAAATTCAACCAAATTCAACTAAATGGGGTTGAAAATAAAAACGTATTTTCAACCAAATTCAAGATTTAAACGTATTTTCCGAAAATGAAACTAAAGATTATAATTCATCGAAAATTTTCATATTTTCAATTTCTTGGGATAGAAATAAAATTTTCGCGAACTAAACTTTTAAAATCTCAAATAAATAAGGAATCTGCTGACTTTACTTATTTTCTTTGATTTATTTATCTTGTCATTATTTTTTTTTTTTGTCATTTTATTAGTTTTATCTGACTAACCATATTATGCATGGTATTATAAATTTGTCTAAATATTGATTTTGAATATATTAAATTAATAAATCTATAAATAATTCAAAACATTAAAAAGGAAATTAAATAAAAAATTTTAAATTATCTTTATGTATTAAGGTTAGGTTATCAAAATTTGATACTACACGAACACATACGAATCTAACACTGGTTTTCAGAGTTTCACTGAAGATAATCATTGCTCTATATATTCGTCGACTGGTCTCGATACTGGGACTGATACACCCTGACCTATCTAATTATATATTAATTAATTAACCTATTTAATAAATCATCTGTGTTAAATATGGATTATTAATTATAATTTCTATTAATTTAAATAATAAAATTAATAAACATGTTAAATTTAATAGGTTATTAGTGTTAAACATGTATGAATGATTAATTATAATTCTTAGCTATTTTAAATAATCAAATTAAATGAAATATATTTATGTTATTGACACTCCTAAATACATTTAATAAATTTAAATATATATTTTCATGGCTTGACTGCCAATACGAATTTGACCTCGAATCAATTCCAATATTTAATTATTATATTAATTAATTAACTTATTTAATAAGTTATTGTGCTAAATATAGATTATTACTTATAATTCATATTAATTT
>JAEQBH010005691.1:0-198006 GCA_016808115.1 Tetrastigma voinierianum
AGTTGAGCTAAAAATGAAGGTGTGATTGCGAGTCCTAAACTTATTTTAATTAAAAGAAAAAATAAAATAAAATGAACACATCCATCCTACGTGACATTAAAATGACTATGTAAGTTTAGTAAAAAAGGCTAAACGATATTGTCATCAATAAAGGACCAGTAACGGCTCGGTCTCGGTCGACGGCCTTTGACCCAAGCAAAATTAATTTAGACTGTTTTGAGCATTAGTAAACCTCTTCTTCTTCATTTTTATTTTTTATTTATTTTTTACTTTTTATTTTATAAAAGAAAACTCTATATCTTCCCGTGAGCTTACTATTTTCTTTTAATTGAAGACGAAGATAGGTCTCAGCTAATGATGGGAATATGAGTCTGATTGGATGGGTGAGCCATTTTGGTCCACATTTTTTGAGAGTTATGCTAGAAAAAATTATGGGCTACAATAAATTATGACTGTTAAATTTCAGTATGAATAGGCCGCGTATAAAGGCAGGGTGAGCCAACTACTTAATTCATTTAATAAATTTTATTTTAAATTTTTTGTAATGATTATATAATTTTTTTATTTATTAAAAATATTAGTTTTACATTATGAAGAATATAAAATAGTTGTTTATAGAGAACAAATAGTTATTAAATAATTGGTTTTAATAAAATAAAATAATATTTGTAAAACCCGAGAAAATTCAAAATTTCTGAGAAATGGTAAAACAGTAATTTTGGTCGAAAATCCGGAATGTTTTTATATCTCGGATTACGAAACGGACTTCACGGTTGAAATCGTCTCGCAAAATCTAACTACCACGTCGAATTTCATCGGTTAAAGTTAGCCGATTTTAGCGTTTTGAAGTGCGAGGGTATGAGGACATGGCACGTGTTGGTGGCTCGCGCGGTCTGCATGCACGTGTCGAGTGCGAATGAGTGTAGTACCAGTGGGGGCCATGTGAGGCGTGGCGACGCATGATTGAATTCATCAAAGGTGGATGGATAAGGAGATAAGGGAATCGAGTGAACCCCGATGTGATAGTGGCGTATGGCAAGTAGGGGCGTCTCTTGACCCGTCTTGGACAGGCTAATTGGGATGGGAGAGGAAAAAAAAAGGAAAGAGAGAAGAAAGAGAGTTTTTGGGTGAGAAGCTCTGCAGCTACATAAATTTCAGACGATCGGATGAAGCGGTTTCGATGGAAGCGAGAGGAAAGTCATCCTCCGCAAACAACCGACTTGGTAGACACGGAATGGGAGTTTTGACAAACTCACAGAGGTAGGGGTTTTCTCACCTTGGTTCAGCTCAGCTTGTCTCAGAACCATACGAATGGTCCGTGTATTTGGGGCCGAAATGGCCGTGCATTTCAGTCCCAAAGATCTGGGACTGATTGCTGGGGTTTCAAGGACTATTTTTGAATAGTTCAGACTGGATTGTATTGGGCAACTCCAAGATGAATTGTCGGACCATAAATTGGCCCATGTGTGTTGTTTGTGTTATTACTAAAGATAAATAACATGTTGGTTTGTGTAATTATGTTAGTGTATGCGTGCTTGATATATTAACATGAATTGGCATGAAAATGGCATATTGCATTTCATATGCACGGGGACACCATAGAACAGTAGGTGTAAGTGCGTGACATGGTTTCAGAGGGTTGACCAATAATTATTTATCGGGTAATATCCACTACAATATATCGAAGGGTTGTCCACATAATTATTTATCGAGATATGTCATTTATCATGTAGGAGGGTTGTCCTGAAGTAAAACAAATATCTTTGTTTAAAACAATTTTCTTACGGAAAATGCATGTGAGAAGTCGGGGTGAAGACTGGGAGGCATGGAATGAGACATGTAGACAATTCAGTAGGGATATCGTAGTTTACTTGAATGTTTGTGTGGTTAACCATTACATGAGCGCTTAGGTGGGAAGTAACGAAAATGTAGGAAAATTATTTGCAGGCGTTCTTTCGCTCGTCATGGGAAATAATTTCAAATCTTTGGAGGTCTGTAGGGAGATGTCGAGACCTTAGGAGAGAAGAGAAGGCCAGATTTGGCTTTATTCTGTATATTTATGAAAATCTGGGTAAAAAACCTAGTTTTGTACTATGTAAAGAACAAGAGTTGTAATTAAACTCGTTTTTGTATAATAAATACAAAAAAATAAAAATAAGTGCGAGGGATCGGGTGGGTGGGAATTTCTTGCCCATTTCGATTTTATTAATCACGATAAGAGGGGAAAGAAGCTGGCATACAGGAGTGCATCTCTTGTTAGCGTAGCAGGTGCGCTTCTGGCGCCTGACCGAGGACGGCTCACACGGGCGTGCGAGGAGCTGATAGCTGCGGACCTCCCCAGGTCCTCTATTAAGAGACGAAGGAATTTCTGTCGCCAGCTCTACAATATCGCGGCCCAGGGGTTTCTAGTGTCGCGACATGGCGTTGGGCTGCTAGGGCTTTTGATGTAGCGACATGACCTTTTGTGTCGCGACAGCAGCGCTTCAGTGTGAAGCTAAAGTCTATCGCGACAGGATTGGCTCGTTTGGCATCGCGACACAATCTTTTGGTGTCGAAATAGGGTCGGGTTGTTTGGGCGGTGTCGGGATAAGGCCGAGTTATCTGGGCGGTGTCTC
Organism: Tetrastigma voinierianum; assembly: GCA_016808115.1. Classification (NCBI taxonomy): domain Eukaryota; kingdom Viridiplantae; phylum Streptophyta; class Magnoliopsida; order Vitales; family Vitaceae; genus Tetrastigma; species Tetrastigma voinierianum. The sequence continues at coordinate 2,616 of JAEQBH010005691.1, forward strand.
GACATAGGGCACGACGCGCACGTCCTGTGCTCGCAACAGGACAATGTTGTCTTATGGCACACTATAATATGCTTGGCAACTGTTTGAACCATAGTGCTTTTGCCTTTGTTCATGGCTCTTGTTCATGGGAAGCGTAAAAAATAAAAAAGTCTGAAATGACCCAGGGAATTAGGGCGTCACGGGCAGTATTAGAGGCAGGTATATGAATGCAGGAGCCCGGAATTTGGGTGTCCATAAGTTTGGTTTTTATACCAGCTTCACAGCATGGTATGATAGGTTAGGTACAAGAATACCTAGGACTCGATGGGGCACGGGTTTAGATCATGCATTCATTAGGCATTTGATGAGATGATATGTGTGATGTGTGCTTGAATTGTATGAAATATATACATGATGACTGGTATATGAACACTAGGGTTGGAAAACATAACATTAGGGGTTTGGAAAAAAAAATGAACATGAAAATTCGGGAATTGAATTGAATTGTATTGGTGGTTGGCAATTATCACCACTAGTGAAAAAGGTGATGAGCGAGTCAGTTCATGGTTACAAAGTCTATTAGTTGTTGGCATATGCACTATTAGTTAGACTGAGATGGAAATTTAATAACTTAGTTGCCATTGAGATGTGTAGATGGCAAATCGAGGATAGGGACGTAGAGGTCGTCCACGAGGTGCTAGTCAGACACCACCTATTTTTTATCAACAGGCCTTTACAGAGGTCGTGGGTGTTGAAGCTGTTGCCATTGCACAGGCTAGTGCAGCTAGGAGTCAGGGAGGTCCGAGCAACCTCCAAAGGTTCAAGTCACATTATCCTCCGACATTCACAGGGGGAGGTGATCCAAAGGTGACAGACCATTGGTTCCGACAGATTGAGAAGGTATTGGAGGCCATGGAGATTACCTCTAATGAGACCAAAATCAAACTAGCTGCATTCCAGCTAGAGGGTGAGTCCCAAGTGTGGTGGGACTGGGTTAAGACCTCTAGGGACTTAGAGACAATGACTTGGGCAGAGTTCCATGAGCTCTTCATGGGCAAGTATTTTCCGGCCACTACTAGACATGTAAAGGCCCAGGAGTTCCTAGGCGAGAGCGAGGAACGATAGTGATGGAGTACTGGCTAAGTTTGCGGGTTAGCCGGTTTTGTTGATGACTACGTGGCCCACGGATGTGACAGGTGAGGAAGTTTGAGAATCGGGATGAAGTTGTCATTCGGGCGAGGTGTGGGACCTCTTCCTACGGGACATGGACTACGTGGTCAGAACAACCATGGCCGTAAAAGAGAGATAGAGGACCAGGCATCGAGATCACGGTGCTAAGTAGCAAGAAGAAAGGTGATATTCTTCGGTTCGGAAAGAAATCGAAGGCTTCACAAGCTCATGTGGGTTCTAAAGCCCACGGCCATCAAGGCGAGAGTCGAGGTTAGGAGCTTCCGGTCGAGGCGAAGAGAGCCAGTGACATGTTTCCGCGCGACGGCCGGACATATAAAGGCGGGATTGCCCCGGAGGCAAGAGATCCCGGTGTTTCGAGGATAATCACGGTCCAGTCATCCATGGGACAAGCACCGAACACGATTCGTTCCTCCTTTGATACGTGTCAAAGGAACTAGTACCGGCCCGGGGTGTTGTACGGGCGCCTTCAGATTCACATGGCCAGGCTGGGAGAGGCCAGAGTATGGGGCGAGGCCAGGGATTCAGGGGTGTGTCTATGCCATCATACCAGGGCGAGCCAGCATGTCGAGTCAGCTATACAGGTATGTTTACGTATCTCGCTATGGGCAAAAGGGTATTATTGGTCACGGTGCATCGCATTCATTCATCGCTGCATCAGTTGTGAGAGAATTGGGCTTAGAGGTCGAGACCTTGGAAGAGCCCCTATATGTGAGTTCTCCCCTAGGGACTAGGGTGAGTATAGATCTGATATGTCAAGGTTAGGAGCTAGAGATCTCCGGGATTCTACTCACAGTGGACCTAAGGGTCATGGACATGCCAGAGTTCGACATCATCCTTGGGATGGACTGGCTAACGGCATACCGTGTTGTCATCAATTGTGAGCGTAGGAGGGTTACCGCCTACACACAGGACGGTACTCGCGTTACGTTTCAAGGGGACAAGCACGATATTTTTCCCCAGGCCGTGTACAACTCTAGGTGGCATGGACAGATGACGGGTTGGCTAGCTAGCCTTACTGGAGAAGAGAGACGAGGCCGGCTCAGATATTACCTCGAGTAGTGCTCGAGATCTTTGAGGGATGCATATTCGAATGAGCTACGGGATTACCTCCTGGAGGATGTAGACTTACGTATTGAGTTACACCACGACACGTTTACTTTATCTCTATGACTCATAGGATGGCACAGGTTGAAGTTACGGGAACCCGGGGGTCCAGGATCACAGAGTTACTAGACGGAATTCATTGGAAGGCAAGGCTCTTTACCTTAGGGCTCACGGTTCTATTTGCGAATAAGAAGGCCGAAACCAGCCATTGTGCATTGACTATCGATAGTTGAACAGGGTTATGATCAGAATCGGTTACCGCACGTTATCAGTTGATGACTTGTTGTCCAGTGAGGAGCGAGTCTACTCGAGATAGACAACCGCACGAGGTTATCCACCCACGGTGAGGGGTTAGGGAGGCGGATATCCTAAGGCCCAGCGTTCGGGGATGTAATATGGGCTTTGGAGTTTACGGTGATGCCTTTCGGATTGAAGAATGCTGGCGACATTCATGGACCTCATGCATAAATTATTCGACCTATTTAGATCGGTTCATCATAGTGCCGTGGATGACATTTTGGTCTCTTCGATCCCGAGAGGAGCATGGATCATTTAAGGGTTCAATTACTGTAGGCTGCGAGGAGATCATCAGGCGTACGCGAGTTCGGTAAGTGCGAGTTTTGGAAACTGCGGGGTGAGATTCTTAGGGCACGTAGTGTCAGCCTCAGGCGTGTCAATGGACCCTGAGAAGGTTGAGGTGTTATGAGTTAGGAGAGGCCGAAGTCAGTCTTCGAGATACGTAGTTTCTTGGGATTTGTGGGGTATTACAGGAGGTTCATCGAGGATTTCTCCCGACTAGTAGCACCTATGATGAGATTGACTCGGAAGGAAGTCAAGTTTGAATGGAATGACTTGTGCAAGAAGGCATTCCATGCATTGAAGAGAAGGCTTACTTTAGCTCCTATTTTGATAGTCCCGGAGAGGGGACAGAGGTACACAGTGTATTGTGATGCCTCGAAGGCCAGACTGGGATGTATTTTGATGCAGCTCGGGAGATTAGTAGCTTATGGTTCCCACCAGTTGAAAAACCATGAGCAGAATTACCCCACACACGACATGGAGTTGGCGGCCATAGTCTTTGCCTTGAAGATTTTGCGCCATTACCTATACGGCAAGCAATTCGAGGTGTATTCAGATCACAAAAGTCTGAAATACATCTTCACGAAGCGAGACCTCAATATGAGGCAACGCAGGTAGATGGAGTTCCTAGAGGATTATGACTTCACTTTACATTACCACCACGGTAAGCCCGAATGTAGTGGGCGATGCACTTGAAAGTCACGAGAGCATTACTGTATAGCTTCGGGAGTAAGCGAGATGCTCGAGGTACATTAGGGTGGTCGGGTAACAATACAACGGCGGGGCTCGGGGGCACGTTGGGAGTTTGAGTGGCTATGTCAATTTCCTATTTGACAGTGCGTTGAGTCCCAAGGGCGGGATGCGAGATGGTGTCCATCGGGGGTGGGTGCATTTGGTATGGTGACGAAATTTGGAGCCGTCCACCGCGAATGGTAGTCTTGACATGGGACGGGGTAGTGGTTCCTAGTTAACAAAGCTAAGGAGAATCATAAGGGAGTTTCCACTTTGCTCCAGGTTATTTATTCGCATCGGTGGCACGAAGATGTCTGTGATCTTTGCCCTAATGATAATACAGATGGATGAAGAAAGGACACATAGGGGACTTTGTTTAAATGATGCCTTACGTGTGTCGACGGGTTAAGGCTAAGCACGAGAAGCAGTGGGCCTACTCCGGCCATTAGAAATGCAGTAGTGGAAGTGGGAGCATGTCACGATGGATTTTGTTACCCACTTGCCACGGACGCCGCTAAGGCATGACGCGAATGTGGACCCTACCCGATCCACGGGCCGGCGTGACTCGCTTTTAAATGGAAGGAAAATGTGGGTTGATTTTCAAATTTTAGAAAATCCGTCCCCGAGGAGGACAGTTTTTCCTTGGAGTCGCCACTTACTTTTTGTTGTTATTTTATAAAGGGGAAAACCAAGTAAGAACAAAAAACTCTCAATGACTCCAGTATGGAAGCGGTCTCGAAAACTAGATTCTGTGGATCCAGGGGTCGAGATTCTGCTATCGGGAAGGTACACCATTATAGAGTAGCACCCCTCTAGGCCAGGAACTCGGTCTCTACTAGTGAATTGGGTATGTAGGAGCATATGGGTCACATATCAGATAGTCTCCTAGGCTAAACACCAGCTTAGATCGGATAGCCCTAATTAGTATCTAGCATGCTTAAAACGCCATTCAACGAAAGACGAAATAGCGTGTACACATGGTCCACTACGCTTCTACCTTTACATCGAAAGTTGTAGCCAGAGCACTTATCAAGCATGCATGACACCCAAACACAAGCATCCATGTGAAATTCATTACCCAACATTAAAAACTACATACGTAGTTTCCTAGCCATGACGCATAAGAGGTCGATCAAAGGCTCCAGATGCATCACAAATGTCAAAATCAGACACCATGTACGCATGAATACAAATACAGCGCTAGCATGTACTCGAGGTCCACCCCAGCCATACCTGACGGGGAATAGGTAAAGGCCAGAATAATGCATCATACATCATGCATTTAAAACCAAATAAATGGATCCATATACCAAAAGAAAGGAGCGAGGCTGAAAGGAGGTAAGTGGTTTGCTTGTATAGCACACATTCCCTTTTAAAATCCTGAAGCCAAACCATGCCCCACAAATCACGTTTGCCCGCTGCCCCAATTTGTTCCAGTCAGGCGAACTCGGACCACAAGTCCAGCCCTCTGAGGTTCCTTGGAAATGATAAGAGCACACCATAATAGATTCGGAATTTGAAACATGCTAAAATAGGGAAATTTGCCCATGGTATCTTGCACAACCGGTTGAATCGGTTCTCAACAAGTCGAACGATTGAAAAAGTTACTAAGAACTTTGTTAGAAAATTCCTCACGGAGTCTCAAGAATCCAACAAAACAAACAGAAGTGCAATTTTGACCTACGAATGACCGAGAACCAATATAAACAAGCAAAGTACTAAGCGCCATTTGGGAAAGCCTAGCGATGAACCGTGGTTCGGTTTCCTGACCTATCTGGAAACGTGAAAGATCACCGAACTTATCGAACTTTTCTCACAGAGTCAGGAATCTAACAAGACAAGCGAATTGCAATTCGGAGCTCGAATGACCCAGAACCAGCACAAACAAAGCAAACTACCCAAAGCGCCATTCAGGAAAACCTAACCCAATGAACGAGTTCATTCGGTTTCCCAAACAAGACTGTTGAGAAAAGATCTCTCAAACTTGTCAAAACTTTTCTCACGAGTCTGGGAATCTAACAACACAAGCGGAGTGCAATTCAGGCTCGAATGACCAGAACCAAGCACAAGCAAAAAGCGGAGACCACTTAAGCCTTTCTAAAAAAACTAGACTACTTGAACCAAATGATCCGGTTTCCTAACCTGGTTGAGCGGTTGGGAATAATTCTCAAAATGGTCAAAACCCCTTCCTCGAAAAATTGAGAATCGCAAAGCAAGCAGTGATTGATTCTCGGCTCGAATGAGTGAACCAACCCAAAATGTCAGATTGTTTTCTAAACATGGGCGCAGCGCTGTTGAGCGGCTCTCATTTTGTTTGTGATGAACACGAGTTGAATGGTTGAGAAAAAACATAAAAATTTGGTGAAATATCCACTTAAAGAATAGAAACTAAAAACAAGCGGTACATGATTCTCGGCTCGGATAGTGAGAGCAGGCCGAAACAATCCGTTGTTTTCAGCGGAATGCCGCGAAGCGTGAGGCAAGGCTCTCACGTATGAGGCGTGAAAACCGATTCAATGGGTTGAGAAACCTCAAATTTAGTCAGAATATCAGCAAAGAATAAGAAGTGGATCCCCGAGTCTGTTTCTTACCTCTTCCACCAAGCGAAAGAAACCCAGTAGCATTGAAAAATCATCAAATGTGTGAGCAGCCCCTCAAGAGTCCCTTCCACTTTGTCTTTCTCTCCTTTTGTACTGATTCCCACCTTGGCCCACTGAGCCACCTGGTGTTTTCCACCTTCAAGCTTTGGAAAGACCGATCAGTCGGAATTAGCTTACTTTATTCAACTCCCCTCTCATTTTCCATGCAAAAATTTGAATATCTTAAGTTTTTTGGCTGCTTCCTATGAGAAACTATCCCACATGGATTCATGGTGGGCTGCATGTAACTTAAGACAAGGCCCAAATGGCATGGACCTGATGCACCCTTGAGTCATTGGGCTTATGGGCCCGAACCATAGGATTTGGGCTCCCGAGTAAAAAACGGCGCTCCACACAAGGCGCGCGTTGTAGGTTGAACCAGATGCCAGCCAGTCCAGCCGGTTAGAAAATTGAAATTTTGACAGAATGTTCCCTGAAGAATTAGGAGACCAACAAAAAAAACGGTGCACCATTCTAAGTCTGGATGAGAGATATGATCGAAACAAGGAGGAGTACTCACCAAAATCACCAAAAAAAAAAACAGTGTTGTATACGTACTGCCTTGATGAACCAGTCAAACCAATTAGTCAAACGGTTGACAAAATTATGAATTTTTAACAGAAACCTCCTTGGAAAATAAGGGAATCAATGAAAACAAGCAGTGAACAATTACGAGTTCGGACAAGGGAGATATGATCGAAACAAGCTCAGTGCTCCCGGGTGACATACTACAATAAACTTTGATTGAGCTAAAACCTCGAGGGAGCCACCACTTCCTATAGCACGATGCCAATAACTAAAAAAATAATCCATGATGACACTCTAAAGTGAACTACATACACACTCAACGGACGCATGGCCCAGGCTCAGAGAGGCAGAGACTAAGCCTAAAAGGGCCACACAATGGTGTTATATGAGAACGATGGGTGAGTGTGACACTCATAGGATAAATGCAAGTGTTGAGGGACAAAATTGAGGGTCTACAAATATGCCCCTCTTAAGTAGAGTGAATGAACGAGTGAATCGTGGGTGCGAGAAGTGCAAGCGTGCAGAGTGAAATGAATTCCTAGTGAAGAACCCGGATATTAACAAATTTTGTCCACTTACACAATCTTGAAGGTTAGACGAGTCGCTCACGATTGAAGGGCTTAAAGAAAACCGAATGCGATGCACAGGAAGATGAGTGATCTGACACAATACCGAGAAAAGATAATGGAAATCCGGGGCGATGTTGGAAGGTGAGAAATCAGGGCAAGCTACGGAGAAGAATTCAGGGCAGTATCGGAAAAAGAGTTGGATCAGAGTAGTATGGAAAAGTAGAATCCTTTTGTGAGTGTCGGGAAGGTCAGTCAGGAAAGGGGTAGAATCGAGCAAGTTCGAGAAAAATAGAGAATCCGGTGATCTTAGGAAAGGTAGAATCAGGGTGAGTGGGAAGGAAAATCCGTTAGTCTGGGAAAAGGTAGGATCCTAGTGATCTTAGGAAAGGTGGGATCAGGGCGAGTCTTGGGAAGAATCAAATCGGGTGAGTCTTAGGAAAAGATAGGATCCGGCGAGGCACGAGAGAAAGGTGGAATCCGGTGATCTGGGAAGAAGGTAAAATCCGGGTGAGTCTTAGGAAAGGTAGGATCCGTGAGTCGCGGGGAAATGGGGGATCCGGGCCGAGTCTTGGGAAGGTAAAATCCGAGTTGAGTCTTAGGGAAGGTAGAAATGCAGGCGAGTTCGAAAGGTAAAATCGGGTGAGTCTTGGGAAGGTAAGGATCAGGAAGTCTCTGAATGGGGATCGAGGCGTCTGGGAAGGTAAAGTCCAGGTGAGTCTTGGGAAGGTAGAAATCTGGGGCGAGGTTCCGGAAGGTGGAAATCCGGGGCGGGTGCAGGAAGGGAAGGAATCCAGTGAGTGGGAAGGTGGGACCAAGGCGAGTCTGGGAAATGGGATCGAATCTTGGGAATGTGGGATCAATGAGGTACGGGAAGGTAGAAATCTGGGTGAGTTCAGGAGAAGGGCCGGATGAGTCTTAGGAAGGATCGGAGAAGGGGTAGAATCGGGAGAGTCTTGGGAGAACCACGGATTAAAGGGATAGGGGATGCCAAAACTAAGACTCCCAGATGAACTAAGGCCCGGATAGGGGATGACTAAGCAGAGCCTAGAGAATAATGGGGAGACTTAGGATGTAGTTGAGATCTGCGACCCCGGTAAACCAAAGGTATGCGGTGTGACGTCGAAGTGCTAATGCGAATGACAATGAGAAAAACACAAACACCACTAACGAGATGGAAAGAATAAAAAAGTCATACAATAGGACAATCTACAAATGTATTTTATATGAAAGAAAGGGTTATGCCACAGTCTAGAATTATCGATGCCATGTCAAATCCACATGCTTGCACATGCGGTCAAAGTCAGAGAGCTGAAAACATCACAATCATTCATTTGTGAAAAATCATCCATTTTATTTCACAACATCCAATATCCACAAAACTGATATAGGGTATGCGGTGTACACATCGATATCACGAAGTGCCTCGATAAAAAAAACTACAGAAGCCAGATTTCTGAAGACCCAGTGTATGCGAACAAAGCGAACAAGACGACATATGGGGTGTGTGCCAGTGTGCACCCCTATCGAGTTGACGAATATGAGCAAATCTTACCCTAGGCTCTTAGAAGAACTATGCTGTATGAGAAGAAACTTCGAATTTGCATATAGAGCATACTTCAAACTTGATGCCAAAACATCTCTCTAAGCGAAATGAAATTGCCGGTGTACATGCGTAAAATAAAACCCGACAAAGATGGAGATATGCCCCAGTGTGAATGTGTCAAAGCATCAAGCTAATGGGCTATCAACGGTCCCGACTCTCTGTATCATCTATATCTGATCATGGACCTGAGGCAAGCAAACTAAATGGAGAAGCAATATGTGACCCTCGATACTCCCCCGAAGCAGAGGGCACATCGACATCCAGTACTCAATCAATAGATAGAACACGTCATTATCTAAAATGCGAGAAGCAAACACGAGATCTCATGGTCTCGGGTGGTCTTACGACTTCAGGCCAAGTAATGTAGGCCGGGGGTGAAAGGTGAGATGACATGATGAAACAAAGGCTGAATACCCGATAAATGGTCGAGCCCTTGTACACGTAATGTCAAATATCAAGAATCATGTGAGCAAGGTATTTCGACCAACATCCAGATAGACAATGTCCAAGCGACAAGTGAATGCACCAAAGGACACGTCGCTTAAGAAGCGAGGCGACGATCAATAAGAGTAGAAGAAGACTGAAAGGGATAAGAAAAATGATGAATGGATAAAGCAAAAAAAAAAAAAGAAACAAGCTGGGATACAAATGTAGCAATGTGTGACAACGACGAACAACTCGTCCCAGGAACGTCAAGTCAAAGCAAGTCACTATAAGATGGGAGTGGTGATGCAAGTAATGATCCAGGGACCTAGTGCGAAGCAACCCAAACCTCATTCCTAATGAATTACCCAAATCCATGGAGAAAGATCGTCTGTGCTTTCACTCAGCCCTCGAATAATAAATCTCTGAAACCCTAAATGAGTAACGAATATCAAACAAACACACAATTTTTTATTTTTTTTTATTTAATTTTTTTGTTTTTTGATTGTTTTTTTTTTTTTTTTTTTTTTTTTTGCTTTGAACCATAAAGTAGGTCGAGATACCATACTAACACAATCCAATAGAAAGAACCTCAAGCCTCGAGCCTAAATGGTCCTGCCGACCTAAGAATCCCGTATCAAAACCCGTAGGCGGAGCGAGAGGTGTGACAAGCACATTTGGTAACTGCGGGATGAGAGCGCGTCATCATCATATGAAGCGAATAGAGATGATAGAAACTAGACTCAAAAGATAGATGGTATGAAAATGCAAATGGAAGAAAAGAAAGCAATGATGATGCGAGAAAGAAACGAGCGAAGAATGTCACGAATGCTCGTAAATGCTCACATATCGAATAATAAATGAAAGAAAGCGCCTGAGGCGGGCTGACCAGTCGAGAGAAAAAGTATGCAAGGCTGAATGAAAGAATAAGCCATAATAAGCCACGTGAGGCTCAAAGGGCTGGCAATAGTATATATCAATGTATGGGTGTGCAATAGGGAATATGGATACTCAAAGTGATGGCCACCCATCCTCTAACCATGATCTCATATAAAACTTCTTTAGGTGATCCACATTGGTAGCTCAGTGGGCGGTTCTAAGTCAAGTCTATCAGCCCGAGGTACGCTCCCTCTTGAGTCGGATCTCCGGTTGACATAAGGCCGCTCAATTCGGTCTAAGCACCTCTAGGGTTGTTGATCGATCCCCGAGGACCTTGAGACAGATCGCCTTTTGAAACCTCACAGGCTTGACCACTTTCCAAATGCACGGGTCATTTTCCTCTGATAAGCTTGAACATGATTTGGTGCCCTCAATCTCCTCATCCAAAAATTTGAGGTGATCATAGCAGGTGAGCCCTCCGATCTTGGAAATATCGATGCTCTAATGCTACTCTCGGATCTATCTCAATTTCAACGAGCGTGGCTTGCCTCGTACCGTATACAGAGTAAGGTGTAGCCCGGTTGAAGTGCTGCGAAAAGATGTCACGATAAGCCCACAATGCGAAGGGCTATACGACCAATCCACAGAAGTCTCAACATCTCTCAAAATCCTCTTGATATGCCCTCCTCAATGCCATAAAGGGCTGAACCCGATGATCCAAGTATGCGAATGGGAAACCCCCGTGAGATACTAGCAAGCGAAATTTGAAGGCTACTGTATAATCATCTTCGATATGATCGCTTTGAGGGTCTATCTATAATATGTGCTATCTTCTCCCTCCATCGGGAGATAAATGAAGTGATTGACTCATCCGGCCTCTGCCTGAGGGCCTCTAACTCTCTTCGGGATATGTCCGCTCTGATGTTAAAAAGAATCTTGTGCAGTCAAACTCTTGTCCCCGAATCATTATGTCCCTGCGCCTCAGAAGGGTCCAATGATGCAAACCAGCGGCTTGGCACCCTCGTGACAGGAGGAGAAAAGCATGATCATCTGGCCTCATCTAATCCTGTGCGCGCTTTTCAAGGCGTTGCATAGCTTAAGTGAATGCGGGGGCACCCTATCTGATGTGTACCTCTGATATCCGACATGCGGAACTCAGCAAAGGCCCGGCCCAGCTAGAAGGTCATCATATCCGTCCTAACCTATAACTCCATCGACATACGAGAGACTGATCCTCTGCTTTCGATCCCACATCGATCACGGGCTGGTGTCATCAATAATCGGTGCGGGAGTCCATGACGGAATGGCATGGTCTCGGTCGACCATGTAAGAACAAGCTCCAACTGTGGGCGATTGAACCGATGGTGGTGGTGGAGGTGTAACTATATAGTCTGGCGTACGGTGGGTCCGGATAATGGTGGGGGTGGTGGAGGTGGAGGCTGTGTAGTCTGCTTGTAGTAGATTGCAGGATGATGGTGGTGGTGGTAGGTGAGGGTAGAGTCATGCGGGGTGCTCCCGAAATTGGCAATGGTTGGGCTGATGCCCGTGATCACGTCCCGTCGATATAGCATCGGAGATGCTGTGACCCTTGACAATCTCCCGGTAGCTGGTCGACGATGGCGTCTTGAGAGTCCATATCTCTATGATTTGATGTCTTGTTCCTAATGAGGCGTAATGGATCTGAATCTCTAACAAGTCTACCTCCGATCTGAATCCAAGCTCGGGAACCCAGGTTGCTCTTAATCAATAATCCTGGAAGAAGTAAAGAGGGCATGTCAGTTCTCGTGACTATCAATCCGGAAATCAATCCAGTATGCAATCCCACAATGAAATCCTCTAAGGGAATGAGCTGACATGTGATGTTAACATCTAATCTGATAAATGGCTCCTATCGATATGAACTATTTATAATAATACACCTAAATAAAAATATAAATATAAGTGAAGAGCCAAGTCCTAAAGGCTATATGACCATTACCCACAAGGATGGCAGAGATCTGTCGACAATCAAAGTGACACCTTGACCACGCATGTATCCTGAAATCTAACCGAGCTATACGGGTCTTCATTCTTTCGAACATCCAGTCATCTCCATAGTGCTCCCATACATCGATATAGCCCTTATGCTGGACCCTATTCCAAACCCCTAGCTTGGTCGAAGGTAAAATTGGGAATAACTCCCAAGCAACATAAGCAATCCACGAGATAGTCGACGAGGCTTCGTGATTCGGAAAATAAGAGGGATACACACATGCCCCACAAACACAGTAGCCTTGATCGTACGGGGAAAGGAATGATCATGCAACAAACAATCATGCCTGAAAAGAGCAAGCCTATCCACAAAATCTACACACATTCGATCCTCTAAGCCTAATCCCGAATATTTATAGCTAGATACGATTAATAATGAGAAAGCATGCTATAATTCAACGGTGAACACCTGACATCGACAAATCACAAATGCAAGCGAATACCAGTCAGTGTATGATCATCAATTATCTCACGTAACCAAGAGCCTCACGATCGAGAGCCATGTGCTTCAATATACACAACTCAAGTTCAGAAGCTTGATCATCTTATGAAACGGAGATTACGGATTCGGTCCCAGTCGTCGCCGTTGTGGACCACTGCAGATCCTGGTAGTAGCGACTCGCTTTTAAATGGAAGGAAAATGTGGGTTGATTTTCGAGATTTAAAATCAGTCCCGGGAGAACTGATTTTCCTTGGTCATACTACTTTTGTTGTTATTTATAAAGGGGAAAACCAAGTAAGAACAAAAAAACCCAATGACTCTAGTATGGAAAAAGCGGTCTGCGAAAACTAGATTTCTGGGTCCGGGGGTCAGATTACCTATCGGGAAGGTACCTCATATGAGGTAGCACCCCTCTAGGCTCGGAACTCGGTCTCTACTAGTGAATTGGGTATGTAGTAGCATATGGGTCACATATCAGATAGTCTCCTAGGCTAAACATACAACTTAGATCAGACCAACCTAATTGGTATCTAGCATGCTTAAAAACATTCAACCAAAAGGGCAAATAGCGTGTTACAATGGTCCACGACAACCATAGCTAAATCAGGTTAGCCAACAAACATAGCAAGCATGCATGACACCCAAACACAAAGCATCCATGTGAAATTCATTTACCCGAAACATTAGCTTCCTTTTAGCGTGGTTCCTAGCCAGCTCTTGCATAAGAGGTCGATCAGCTGAATGCATCACAAATGTCAAAATCAAACACCATATATGCTTATGAATACAAATACAACGCCTAAGCATGTACGAGGTCCCTAGCCACATGCATGGGAATAGGTAAGGGCAAATAATACACATCATATCATCAGTTTAAAACCAAATATTGGATCCATACCCAGAAAGGAGACGGTGAGAGAGGTAAGTGGTTTGCTTACTTTAGCACATTCGCTAAAATCCACAAACCAAACCATACTTACAAATCATTGCCCACTACACTTTGTTCAAACCGAAACTGAACTTCCGAGACCCTAAAGTCAGCCTCTACGGGCTCCTTAGGCGACTAAGAGTACGCCATAATAGATTGGGAATTTTGAAACATGCTAAAATGAAGTGCCCTTGAGAACATCTTGCACAGCAGTTGAATCCGGTTCTCTTGATTGGCTATTGAGAAAAAAATTCTGAAACTTTGTTAGAAAATTCCTCCACTGGAGTCAGGAATCGACAAAACAAACGGAGTGCAATTCGACTCGAATGACCAAGAACCAATATAAACAAAGCAAAGTACCCAAGCTTGCCATTTGGAAAACTAGCAATGAACCGGTTGGTTCGGTTTCCCAACCTGTCTAGACTGTTGAGAAAAGATCTCAAACTTGTCAGAACTTTTCTCAAAGAGTCAGGAATCTAACAAGACAAACAGAGTGCAATTCCGACTCCGAATGACCAAGAACCAACACAAACAAAGCAAACTACCCAAACTGCCATTCCGGAAAACCTAACCCAATGAACCGGCTCATTCGGTTTCCCAACCAGTCTGACTGTTGAGAAAAGATCTCAAACTTTTCATAACTTCTCCACGAGTCAGGAATCATAAGATGGCAGTGCAATTCCGACTCCGAATGACGAGAACCCGACACAAACAAACCAAACTACCCAAACTGCCATTAGGAAAACTAACCCAATGAACCGGTTCAAATTGGTTTCCTAACAAGTCTAGACTGTTGAAAAGATCTCAAACTTGTCAGAACTTTTCTCACAGAGTCAGGAATCTAACAAAGTCAGCGAGTGCAATTCCGACTCAGGAGCCAGCCAGAACCAACCTGAAACAAAGCAGACTACCCAAGCGCACTCTATAAAAACTGAACTTCATGAACCCGATGATCCGGTTTCCTAACCAGTTGAGCCGGTTGGGAATAATTCTCAAAATGGTCAGAACCTTCCTCAAGGAGTCAGGAATCTAACAAAACATATGGTGATTTATTCTCAGCTCGGATGAGTGAGAACCAACCAAAACAATCCGTTGTTTTCTAAAACCGGGACTACCCAGCAAAAACTGTTGAACCGGCTCTCACATATGAGCTTGAAAACCGGTTCAAATGGTTGAGGAAAAACATAAAATTTGGTCAGAATATCCCTTAAATAATAGGGAAACTAACAAACAAACTGATTGCATGATTCTCAGCTCGGATGGTGAGAACCAGCGAGGCGCAATCCGTTGTTTTCTAAAGCTAAGGTACCTTGTGGCTGACAGAGGCGGCTCTCACGTATGAGCGTGAAAACCAGTTCAATGGTTGAGAAAACCTCAATTAGTCAAAATATCGTAAAGAATAGAGTGGAGCCAAGGTCTATTTCTTACATCTTCCACAAAGCGAAAGAAACCAAGTACCAGCGTCAGAAAATCGTGAATGTGCGTCAGGGCAGAGCGCCCCTCAAAGTCCCTTCCACTTTGATCTTTCTCTCCTTTGTACTGATTCCACCTCAGCCTCTGGAGCCTACCTGGTGTTTTCCACCTTCAAGCTTTGGAAGAATTGTCGGTCTGAATTAGCTTCCCTATTAACTCCCCTCCTCATTTTCCATGCAAAAATTTGAATATCTTAGTTTTCGGCTTGCTTCTCCTAAGTATCCACATGGATTCATGGTGGGCTGAATGTAACAGAAAAGGCCCAAAATGGACCCACAATACTGCCATGGTCAATTTTATGGGCTTATGGGCCCAGACCATATAAGTTTGGGCTCCCGAAATCGCAAAACGGCGCTCCACGCGGGCGGCCCGACTAACCGGTTGAACCAGATGCCAACCAGTCCAGCCAGTTGAGGAAAATTTTGAAATTTTGATAAAATTTTCCTTGAAGAATTATGAGACTAACAAAAAAAACGGTGCACCATTTCGAGTCTGGATGAGAGAGATATGATTGAAACAAGGAGGAGTACTCACCAAAATCACCAAAAAAAAAAAAAAACAGTGTTGTATACGTACTGCCTTGATGAACCAGTCAAACCAATTAGTCAAACGGTTGACAAACATTATGAATTTTTAACAGAAACCTCCTTGGAAAATAAGGAATCCAACAAAACAAACAGTGAACAATTCTGAGTTCGGACAAGGGAGATATGATCGAAACAAGCTCAAGTGCTCCGAATTTGACATACTCTAATAAACTTTGATTGAGCTAAAACCTCGAAGGAATTTTGCTTCCTATAGCACGATGCCAATAACTAAAAAAATAATCCATGATGACACTCTAAAGTGAACTACATACACACTCCTTCGGACCCGCATACAAGCCCACCGAGGCTCGAGACAGAGACTAAGCACAAGGGCCTAATGGTGTTATATGAGAGCGATGGGTGAGTGTGACACCCATAGGATAAATGCAAGTGTTGAGGGGCAAAATTGAGGGTCTACAGCTGTGTGGGTGATAGTGGACTAACTCACGAAGTCGGCATTTTCTAGTAGGTGTGGATGACCTTCATTAGAGGAGTTACGCGTTTGCATATCTGTCCGGTGTCCGGCTACATGGAGTGCCGATGTATAGTATCATATAGAGATCAGTTACAAGGCACACTTTTTTGGGAAAAGCTTCAAAGGCCATGAGGATTTCTGATTGACAATGAAACACTTTGCATTCCATCCCTTGAGCGGATGGTGATTGGAAGGACCATCTGATTTTAGGGCATCTGCGAGCCGTCTTGGATCATAAGGGTAGCTGGGAGGAGCACTTGCCCTTAGTGGAATTCGCCTACAACAACAGTTACCAGGAGAGTATATAGATGGCACCCTATGAGGCGTTGTATGGGAGGTCATGCCGATCACCGGTTGTTGGACTAAAGGTAGGAGAGGCTCCATCAGCGGTCTGATGCGATTAGAGACACCTCGGAGAAGATTGAGTTTGATCTGGCGACATCTTCTCACGGCTCGGAGGCGAATACGTTGACAGCGACGCCGACCTCTAGAGTTCGAGGTTGGCGATCACGTCTTCTTGAAGGTGATGCCTAAGAGAAGAGTGGTCGAGGGTTAAACAAGCGAGGAAAATTTATCGGCGAGGTTCATTGGGCCGCTGAGATACTCGAGATGGTGGGCCTTTGTAAGCGTCTCGGTTGGCTTCTTAGCTTCGCAGGTATCGGGTGTTCATGAGGTGTTCAACGTCTACATGCTCGGTATACTCGGATCCGACTCATGTAGTGGTTGGGAAGATTCGCCGATTGACACATATGGGACCTGAGGAGGACGGTCTGCGCGTTATGGATAGCGAATCCAAGTTTGCGGCCTTGAAACCATGAGGAAATTTAGTGAGTGTTGTGGCAACGAGTGAGTGGAGAGACAACGTGGGAGCACGAGGACACGATGCGGGCCACCTACCCCTTCTTGTTCAGGGATGAAGGTACGCAGTTTTAGTCACTCAATAATTAAATGACTAATCTACATGCATGAATAAGTGCATTGCATATACGTAAAGTGGTGTAAGTGTGCGAGAATTTTGGGGCCAGGAATTCTTTTAAGGGGGAAGAATGTAAAGCAGAAGAATTTCAGTACTGAAATGGTAAAACAATAATTTCGGTTGAAAATCCTGAATTTTTCTAGATCTTGGATGATGAAACGGACTTCGCCGTTGAAATCATCTCGCGAAATCTAACTACCACGTCGAATTTCGTCGAATTCCGAGATAGTCTAAATTTCACGTTTTTCGAGGTACTAAGGTAGCAGGGGACACTTAGCACGTGTTGAGTGGCTCACAGTGCGC
This sequence comes from Tetrastigma voinierianum, assembly GCA_016808115.1. Lineage (NCBI taxonomy): Eukaryota > Viridiplantae > Streptophyta > Magnoliopsida > Vitales > Vitaceae > Tetrastigma > Tetrastigma voinierianum. The sequence goes on from JAEQBH010005691.1 coordinate 20,057, forward strand.
CACGTGTCAAGTGCAGAATGATTCAAACAAAAGCTCAAGTGGAGGCTATGAGGCGTGGCTGACACGTGATTGGGTGGAAATCGAATTAGATGGATAAGGAGATAAGGGAATGCAAGTGGCAAATGTATTAGTGGCGTATGGCTGAGTGAGGAGATCTCAACGACCCAGTGTGGAGCCAAACAAGTGGGATGGGAGAAAAGGAAAAAGGAAAAGAGAGAGAAAGAAAAGAAAGAGGCTTTAGAGAGGCTTTGCCTTCTCTCTAGAAGGCTGCAAACCGATCGGGCCCAGACGGTTCACGTGACAGAGGAAAGTTCATCCCACATGACAAAGGCCCGGTGAGCGTCGGAATCGGGGAGTTTTAACAAACTCCAAGAGGTAGGGGTTTTTCTCCTATTTGGTTTAATCCTTGTCTAAGAACCATACAAATGGTAGGTGTATGTGGGGTCGGAATGGCCATGCATTTCAGTCCCAAAGATCTGGGACTAAGTGTTAGGGATTAGACATTTTGGACCGGTCGGATTTGGATGTTTAGGCGACTCAAGATGGATTAATCGAACCATAGATTAGCCCATGTGTGTTGTTTGTGTTATTGCTAAAGATGAATAACATGTTGGTTTGTGTATGTTAGTATATGCATGCTTGATATATTAACATGAATTGGCATGAAAATGGCATATTGCATTTCATATGCACGGGGACACCATAGAACAATAGGTGTAAGTGCATGACATGGTTTCATAGGGTTAACCAACAATTATTTGGCAAGACCATCTCCACTACAATATATCGAGAGGGTTGTCAACAAAATTGTTATCGGGTATGTCCACTGTCATATCGGAGGTTATCCATAGTAAAACAAAATATCTTTGTTTTGAAAACAATTTTTCATACATGGCAAATTGATGAGTGCCTAAAACACTCATGCCATACCCGCGTCTATCTTATTGTTTTAGCTTAATTTTACAGTTAATTACGTATTTCTATAGCCCGATATCTTATTTTTGCATTTTATGTGACTGCGGGTGGAGCAGGCGGTTTGAGAACATTTGGAGGCGGAGGGTAGAAGTGCGTCGTGAAAGGCGAGCGTTGCGGCGTTTCCAGCGTCAGCGATGTCCTAGCGTCGTGACATCAAATCGTGGCGTCGGGTCAACAAAATAGAAAGTCAACAAGCGGCAACGTCGTGACGTCTCAACGTCGCGGCGTTGGCGCGTCCTGCCTCTCATCATTAAAAGCAAAGGGGACCCGAGTCGGGGCATGTCGAGCGTCACGGACTAAGGCACGAGACGGAGCGACGAAGGAAATCGGTGAAGAGAAGGCCGGTTACTTTGTATTTTCTTCTTTCACGAAAGAATGATGATGTTTATAGATGGGAATATTCGTGTACCCATCAGGTATGTTCTAGATTCATATCTAGGGTGTTGTTGAACCTTGTCACGATTGCATGGATTAAAGATTCGTATTTTATATTATTCAGTTGTTTATGACTTGTTAGTATCTGCTCTATATCTGTAATTTATTTACATGGTGATATCTGGCCAACATTGGCATGATTGTGCTAGATATCCGAGATTCGAGAGATAAGGATGCCCAGGGATCTTAATAGAGCAGCCCTCGGTCAATTCGGTAAATAGAGATATTCCGATTCTAAGGGTGGCGCTAAAGTTTAAAGCATTTAAGCGTTTCAGGGTATTGGGTTGAGGTAGAGATACACTTAACCCTGCTAGCGAGATAGGTGGATACACCTCGAGAGAGGGTATCTCATAGGAACGATCACCCCATCATCAATAAGTCGTGAATAAACTGAATAGTAATTTCTCTAGGTAGTAATCCATCAAAAGTGATAGGGAGACAATTTCATTACTCCATGACACATTAAATCACTAAGATCCACCTGGATTTAGTTTTAATCTCGCATTAGTTAATTGGTCACTCCAAAGTTTACGTCCGGATAATACTCAAGGCTAAATTCGGTAATCAACGCACTTTCGTGGATCGATATCGTGCCAGGTACCTTGTATTACTTGATACGACGCGTGCCTTACATGACGTATACATTTTACATCACGCTTTATTTATCAAGTTTTTATGGTTGTTGGGATAAAGTTTAGTGTTGATATTGATAACAAGGCAATTAGATATTATTCTAGAATTTTTGTTTTTATTTTGTTTTACAAGTGTTGGTAATTTGGTCTTTCTGTTTCGTGTGTGATTGCAGTCAAGGTTACAGTGAGTGCATGCAAACACGGGTCGGCGAACTACGTAGTTTGATCCTGGCCGGAAAGAACCTTACACGGTCTGCCCAGAGGCGAGAGCAGTAGTCTAGGAAATCTAGCAATCATGCAAAACAATGAAGAGCATGATCTTGGCATTGAGCAAAATGAGCCACAAAGGAACCGTAATGGGAATAATGGTAGGAATCATGCACCCAGGCCATTTATACAACCAAATGATCCATTCATGTTGCTAGAAGAGTTTGCCCTACCACCTACAGTTGTTCAGATGGCTATCCGAAGACCACCTATTCAGGCAAACAACTTCGAGTTGAAGTCAGTAACCTTCACGGATGCTCTGGAGACATCTTATTCCGCAGTTGCTTGATGAGAATCCAAATATGCATTTGACCAATTTCCTCGAAGTTTGTGACACGATCAAGTACAATGGGGTCACGGAAGAGGCACTCAGGTTGAGATTATTCCCACTCTCACTAGGTGATAGAGCCAAACATTGGTTGACAAGTCAACCACCAGACTCCATTACCTCATGGAATGATTTAGTGCAGAAGTTCCTGACCAAGTTCTTCCCACCTGCAAAAATTGCACAATTGGTGCAAGAAATCAATACTTTTGAACAACTAGAGGGAGAGAACCTGGCAAAGGCATGGGATAGATTTCACGAACTATTGAGGAAATGCCCACATCACAAGCTTACCAGATGGATGTAGGTCCATACTTTTTATAATGGTCTGAGGAATGCGACTAGAACAGTGATTGATGCCTCAGCAAGAGGGGCGCTAATGAAGAAGACCACAAACCAAGCATATGAAATCTTGGAAGATGCTGCTACTAACACCAATCAGTGGCCTAGAGAGAAGACTACACCAGTGAAGGCCATAGGCGACACAGATAACGAGGTACTCAATAATCTAGTTACTCATATTAAGCGACTCACTAAATAGCTAACTAGACGACAGGTCTTGTGAATGCCATACGAGACCTGACCCATGGGAGTTGTGAATTCTATGAGAGGGCGACCTGTGGCCTGGGAGATGCCAATCGGGAACCCAAACGATGCGAGTAGGCCCGGTATGTGTCAAGGTTTAATCGAGTCGTACGACAAGCGAGGTCGTATGGGGCAACAACTATCAGAACCAAAATCAAGGCCAAGGGTGGCGTAATAATCAGAATAGTCAGAACAATCAGGGTTATGGATGGAGGAACAATCAGAACAACAACATGCCACCACCCCAAGTGAGTGAACCACCTCTCGAGAAAAAGGTAGACTTGGAACAAGCCCTTGCGCAAATACTTACCTCTCACAATGCTTTTATGAATGAGACCTTGAGAGCAAATATGCAATAATAGCGCTTTGGAAATTAAGCAATCAGCGGCCACAGTTGAAAACAGAATACAAATGGGTTGAATGGCGGTCTGTTGTGGAAGGCAACATGGTTTATTCTGCCAGAAATTCGAGGTAAAACCCAGAGGAAGGAAAATCTTTGCAAAGGCCATCACTCTGGAGTGGAAGAGAGTTGAAAAGCTCGGAGGTTACAACCATGATGAAGGCTGGAGATTAAAGAGCGAGGCAGTTATCCCCAGATAAGATCTGAGGTAAGCGACCAGAGATACGAGACGATCAATGATAATAGAATTCGAGAGAAAGGGCCGAGGCGGACAAGAATAGATGAACCCGCCATACCAATTTCGTATCCTCGGCGGTTGAAGAAGGGTAAGCTAGAGAAACAATTCGCAAAGTTTCTTGATATCTTCGAGAAACTACATATTAATATACCCTTTGCGGAGTCCTTTGGAGAATGCAAGATTCACGTGAAATTCATGAAAAGATCTTGGCAAGCAAGAAGAAGTTGGAGGAATATGGGACTATCACGCATACTTGAGGAGGAATGCGGTGCCATGCGCAAAAGCTTCCTCGAAACCCCCGAGGTCAGAGGGTAGCTTTGCTATACCATTCTCTATAGGGAAGCGGGTATCGGGAAAAGCCCTGTGTGACTTGGGAGCCAGCATCAACTTGATGCCACTCTCGATGTTTAAAAGGCTAAAGTTGGGGGAACCAAAATCGACAAATATCAGTCTACAACTTGTGGACAGGTCCTACCAACATCCTCGAGGTATAATTGAAAATGTACTAGTAAAAGTTGGTAACTTCGCCCTTCCAGCGGGCTTCATCATTCTGGACATGGAGGAAGATGACTCAGTTCCCATCATACTTGGTAGACCCTTCTGGCCCGCGGGAAAGGCGCAAATCGTAATGCAAGAAGGTGAGCTAAAATTGAGTCAAAGGAGGCTGAGATCACTTTCCATGTATTTATTGCTGAAGCACCGGATGATGATCCACGTGAAGATATCTTGGAACTTCAGCTGCATAGAGATCTTCTGAGGCGACGAAAACTTAGGGATAAACCTCTTCTTTGCCTCGAGGAAAGATACCGAGAGGGTCAAGGGCATGGAAGGAAAAATATTCCATCCACCTTGAGCAGTGTTTGTGAGCACTATAGGGAGATACATCAGCATTTCCAGTTTCTTCTAAAAAGCGCAAATTGAGATTCAGGGCCGTCGAGCTACCGACATTAAACAAAGCGCTTCTTGGGAGGCAACCCAAGCTTTTCATGCAATTTTTTTCTTTCCATGGTTTAATCTTTCTTGTTTGTTTTAAGTTTGGTTTGGTTTTCTGTCTCCTTCATGTCAGGTTTTTTTGTTGTTTTGTTTTGGGCCCGGGTAAGAAAGTAATGTACAATGAGGATCCGTCGAGAAGCTTCGAGGCCACCATTTGCAAAAGAGGGGTTTTCTCTTACCTTGGAACATTGTCGAAGTTAGCATCATGGCCTTCTGTAGCGTTAGCGATGTTGGCTCTCAGCGTCGCGGCGTCGATTTACGTCTGCGGAAAGTGGCGGCGTTGGATCCCAACGTCGTGGCGTTGGAAAATGGCACTACGCAGCGTCCTGGCGTTGGATTCATCCTCATACGTAGCGTGTGACGTTGGATTCATACTCATGCGTAGCGTCGCGACGTTGGATCTCAACGTCGCTGGCGTTGGGCGCTCATTTCTGCGGGCGTCGCGGCGTTGCACGACGTCAGCGACTTTGCCTGTTTGGAAGCCAAACCCCCTCGTTTGATCTTACCGCGCCACATCCTTGCTGAACTCATTGCACCTCCATTGTCGTCACCTCCACCTTTGTCGCCCCGCCCCTTACCAGCCTCCTTGGTCCCAAAGTGTGGACAAAGTCCCATTTTCCGAGCCTTACGCCCCTGTCTCGAGAGTCCACCGCATCCCAATGGCCCTCGTTTGGTGCCCTCGCCACTGCCTCTGTCGGCTCTCTGTGTGGCTCGGTCCTATCCGGTCCCTATTGTTAGGTCTAGTTAGAGCCTGCGGACCCATTAGGTGCCCTAGAGGTCACAGCGGTTCTGCCCGATCTCTCTAGCTATGTTCTATTATTGCCCCCTAGGTGCTCGATCTTTTGCCCAAGTCACCTAGGAGTTGCCTTCTTTGTGCCATTAAGCCCTAGTGTGCCCCTTGGTGCTTAGCAGGTCTAGGCCCATCCCTATACACTGATGTCGGGTAAGCGGCAAAAATTGACCGCTAAACGGGGTCGGGCTAGTGAGGACCCGACCAGAGATTTGACCTCCGCGAGGTTTGTCAATGAGGTGTCGCCCGATCGGTTCGGCCTAATGTAAGAAATCGGTCCTTTATCAAAGAAAGGGCTTCAAGCCACCACAGCTTGACTTCTTCGCAAGACCATTGTTGTGTGACTAAGGGATGGGCGGGCGCTATTTCTCAACAACCTCGTCGGCTGCGATGAGTGTGGTGCGAGAATTCTCGTAACCTGCGCCTCCCACATTAGTCAAAGGTGCGGGTGCGTGGGTGTTAGTGAACTTCAGCGAGTCTATCAACCATTTTTTATAATCTTGACCGGTCCCGGGCTTTTTGATCGGCTCTACGAGGCGGTTGATTCGGTGCCCGCAGTAGGGTGATCCGAATCAACAAAATTTATATCCTAAGTTCCTCCTCTTGCCATTAGTCAAACTCTTACTTGATATAATTAGTCTAGAGATTCGAACACGAGGGGATGGGTTTCTTCGTACACAAATGACTTACAGTGAAGGCCAAAATGGGTGAATTCAATTTGGTTTTAAGGCTTAGTAAGCAGGGGTTTTGGGTGATCCATGGCGAAAGCGAAAACAAGAAAAAAAAGCGTAAAATAGAACCCTTGAAGTGTTAGGCCTTTGGTTTAGGGTTTTAAGGTAACCACATGTCCCAGATATTTTCTCGAGTTAGGGAGGATGACATATAGTCATTTCGAACCCGGATCTTCAATTAGCTTTAAAAAACTAAACCTATGATTTTCCTTTTGAAACATAGCATTTAAATGGGCATAAATGTCACAACAGTGAAAACACATCTCGAAAACCACTGCTCACGATAACTAGCGGGGAGACAACTAATAGCGAGCCTCGATGGATCTAGTGAAAGTATCCATTGAACCCAAAGCACCAAATACACATTAAAGAGAGCATGCTTAAGAGATTTTAACCTAAGTGAGGAAAGCTGAGGAACCGCAGGTAGCCATAAATCGATGGGTAAAAACGGGGAACCGTGAAAGTTACCTCTAAGCACCCTAGCCAGCAGGTCGTCCTCTTCAGGAGGAAGAGATTACAGTAGGAACATCCTACGAGTTGTCATCCTCGGTGTTTAGTGACCGAGAAAAAATGGAAAGAAAGGAAGAAAAGGGGAAAAGGAAGGCGTAGAGCCTCCCGCTTTGCTGTATATCTGAAATTCGATCTGTTGATTTGTACAAGCGGGACTTATATAGATGCCGTGTAAGGGAAGTTACAAAAAAAACCAAAATCGGAAGGAATTTATTACGAGGGGTAAAATGGAAAAAAAACCAAAAGCAAAGCAAGCCGGGTGTAGCGTGAAGCGAGGCCGAGGCGGCGGGAGAAGCGTGTTGGGGCGAGAGCAGTGCTGCGCGGGAGAAGCTTTCTGCGGTGGTGTTTCTTAAGCATTTGCTCTTCTTTCCATACAGTCTTTGTCTACACCAATGTTGAGTTTGACTTGAATTCTTCGTGCTTGGATCGACTCAACAATTTTGGCATAATTAGCTCACAAAAACTGCAAAATTTGCCACAAAATGCGATCATTAGAATAGTAGGGACAATGTACCAAATGGGTTAATTAGCATGATTAGTACACAAAAGCACTCAAAACCTATAATAAATAGGGTTCAAAAACTAACTTTGTTTTCAATGCGTGACCTGAGTATCTACAAGGGTCATTCGAGACTTGACCAACGGGCGGGGAGAGTGGAAGCTCAACAATGAAGACATGGGTACACTTGAGAGACGAGCATTTTGGCTTTATATCCCCAAAGTCAGCATCACTTCATCACGTCGCGTCTCATTCCGACCCAGCCGAACATGTGTGAAGTGACGCCCAACGTGCCACTGCTCAGCTACGCTATCACATCCGGGACCTGCCTTTGATGTTAGGCGGGTTGCTCGGGGATGCCATCCTCCATAGCAGGGACCCAGCGAAAATAGGGCACAGGGCACCCTTTCTCATATACGGTTTGTACGGTAGAGGTGCCCTTAGAGGACAATGAGGCGTGGCTACACCCCATTAAGGCTATATCGATTGACGTGACCAGCCGGGTGTACCCGCGACTGAGGGCATCACGACTTGAAGCCCGATGAGCCTCGGATGAGAAGGAGCTCCATGAGTATCAGGCCCGTTTTGGACTCCCAGGCGATCCTCAGGGTGACGCCGGGCAGTCCTCCACTCACCCACCACCCCCGCCCACTTCAGGCCTCGGGGTTGTCCCGTCAATCCTTTTGACCTAGAGGACACGGTGCTCACCCTCTCGCGATCGTTTGATGCGTTAAGGACTAGACTCGGGAGCCGCCGGTCCTCATTACCTAGGATATGGAGGCCCTCCGTGCTGACATGCGTGCGAGTCACGGCCCAGCCAGAAGCCACTGTTCTCCGGCGGCCGGCGATCCTCAGGGCCCAGCTCGCCCAGCTACTCGCACTCCACCAGCCACCGCCGCCACCACCGCAGTGACAAGACCGATCACCAAGGACATTTCCTTCACCCTCTTGTTCTTTTCTAGCAAGTGGGGACACTGGACATATCTGTTTGGGGGGGTGTGGGTGGTGATCGGGTTTTTGTTCGGTTAGCATATTTTGTGATAGGTTATTGTTATTTTCGTATTTCTGCTTTAGTTTAGTTAAGTTATGTTTTGTTTCTTTTACTATCTGGGAGTCTTGTGTTGAGTTTATGTTTTTGTTTTTGGTAGGTCATTATCTTTCCTTTCTGTTTTGTTGTTCCCAATCACTAGGAGTCCCTAGTATTATGATATGTTTATGTTTAGAGTGTTTAGGTAGTGTGTGCATGATGCCATGTTAGAGAGCCAAGGTTCACTTTTGACCGAGTTCACTATCATCATGGACAAACAGAGCACAACTCCATAAAGGATCTGTCGGGTGTTAGATGCTCAGGAATTAGGTTGAATAGGTAGGGCGACATAGTGAATCACCTCCGGGATACTCAAGAAACTACTTCTCCACGAGCCTATCACACTCACACACAGAGCTCGACTACTCAGGTTCAACTAACCCTGGGAGTCTCTAAACACCAAAGAGATGGGACACCGTAAATAAAAGAGGATTGCCTTCGAGCCCCAAATGAAAAAAAAAAAAAAAAAGAGAGAAAAAGAAAAAGAAAAGAAAAATAGGAATATAATAAGTGGGATCTTCCAATCGGAATCTGACAGTCAGGGGCTTTTAAAGTCGATGCCACTGAGCTTATTTGGCCAGGGAGTCATTGACTTCCTTTGCCGGATTACGGGGGACGAAGATGGAAGTTTCCCACAGATTAGGGCCCTTAGGTTTAGTTGAGTGTTCGGGGTGGCGTTGAGGGAGGCTGATGCCGGTGCCCTTAACAATGAAGTCACCCAGGCGATCTCATTACATGACCCACTTAGCATAAACTTACAGGCACTAGTTTTGTTTTCTGTTATGAGTAGGTATGTTAAGGAATACAAACGGTGCGTTCCTATCCTTCTGTATTTAGATTCTCCCCACTAGGTGAGTTGAACTCAAGTTTAGGCGTGGAACAAGGTATACTAGAGATCATTCATTGATACACGTAGGGTCCTTGGGAAAGGCTATTGAATACTTCAGAGGTTGAGGCGCTTGTCAACTGCACCGAGTTCAACCAAATTCTTTCGAAAGTCGAACACCCTTGCGAATCCCCTGAAATTCAAGCAAAAAGGCAAGAGTGCGAGTCGGCCCATTTTGACCCTCTGTCTATCAGCATGTGCATCACGATTCTAGTTTTAGGTTATAGTATGTCGGGTGTGTGTCCAGTTTAGAGTCAGTTCTTGCTTGGGGACAAGCAAGAAACTAAGTTTGGGGGTGTGATGAGTGCCTAAAACACTCATGCCATACCCGCGTCTGTCTTATTGTTTTAGCTTAATTTTACAGTTAATTACATATTTCTATAGCCCGATATCTGATTTTTGCATTTTATGTGAACTACAGGTGGAACGGGCGGTTTTTGAGAACATTTTGGAGGCGGAGGTAGAAGTGCGATAGTGGCGGGGCGTCACGACGTCCCAGCGTCGCGGCCGTGCGGTCGGCAAAATAGAAGTCAGCAAGAACGCGTCGCGGCGTCTCAATGTCCGCGGCGTTAGCGAGACATCACCGACGCGATCAGCCGCGATTTTTGCCTCTCCATTGGCCAAAGCAAGGGGAACGAGTGGGGGCATCGAAGAGCGTAGGACTAGGGCACAAGCGAGAGCGGCGAATCGGTGGAAAGCGAGCGGTTACTTTTGTATTTTTCTTCTTTCCTGAAAGAATGATGATGTTTTATAGATTGAATATTCGTGTACTTACGTCCAGTATGTTCTAGATTCATATCTAGGGTGTTGTTGAACCCTGTCATGATTGCATGGATTAAAGATTTGTATTTTATATTATTCAATTGTTTATGACTTGTTAGTATCTGCTCTATATCTGTGATTTATTTACATGGTGATGTCTGGCCAACATTAGCATGATTGTGCTGGATATCCGAGATTCGAGAGATGAGGATGCCCGGGGATCTACGAATAAACGACCCTCGATCCCAGTCCCGGTAAATAGAGATGTCGATTACGAGGTGGCACTAAAAGGTTAAAGCATTTAAGCATTTGAATTGGGTTGGTAGAGATACACTCAGCCACAACTAACGGAATGGCGAATACACCTCGAGAGAGAGAGGGTATCTCGTGAGCGATCACCGAATCATCAATAGAGTCGTGAATAAAGTGAGATAGTAATTTCTCACAGAGTAGTAATCCATCAAAAGTGGTAGGGGGAGACAAAGTCCTAGTCTCCACGACACAGTAAATCACTAAGATCACCTAGTTTAGTTTAATCTCTCACATTAGTTAATTGGTCACTCAAAGTTGACGTCCAGATAATACTCAAAGGCTAAATTCAGTAATCAGCGCACTTTTCCCCGTGGATCGATATTTGTACTTAGGTACACTGTATTACTTGATACGACGTGTGCACTTGCGCACATAGGCGTATACATTGCATCATTTGGCCTATCAAAAATGTATGTAGGGGAGTCGATGAGAACTCGAGAGGCATGGGATGGGGCATGTAGACATTCAAGTAGGGATATGCATGATTTACTTGAATGTTTGTGTGGTTGCCATTGCATGAGCACTTAGGTGAGGAGTAACCTATGTAGGAAAATTCAACTACTAAGCATTGCTCACCCCGTCATGGGAAATAATTTCAGGTACTGGAGGTACGTCGGGGGATGAAGCTCATCCGAGACCTTAGAAGAGAAAAGAAGGCCAGATTTGGTTTTATTATGTATTTTTATGAAAATCTAGGTAGAAAACCCGGGTTTTGTGCTATGTAAGAATTAAGAGTTGTAATTTAACTCATTTTTGTATAATAAATACATTTTAGCGGAGTTTTCAGTTCCAATAGCGCTGGTAATAAGGCAATTTTATGTTGATTTTATAGTATTTTGAAAAAAAATAAAAATAAAAATAAGTGCAGGGGATCGAATGGGGTGGGCTACTGCCCATTTCCAATTTTGTGTCGCAACATTGCGGTAGCCGTGGCGAGGAGAGTGCGCCACGGCGGTATCTTTGCGCGAGTGTCGAGGACACAACGGCTCGCAGCGTTGGGGCATGCCAAGGGAGGCCTGTCACGACAGACCTCCTTGGGTCCTCTATCGCGACAGAGTTGGCTCAGCCTATGTCGCGACAGGGGTTTCTAGTGTCGCGAGGAGGTGGGCAGCTAGGCTTTAATTGTCCGCAACATGACCTTTGTGTTGCGTCGCGGCGCCAGTCTGAAAGCTAAAGTCTACTCGCATGAGGTTGGCTCATTTAGGCGTGCGGCTCTGAGTCTTTAGTGTCATGATAGAAGCCCCAGAGACTATCTACAGCCAGTGTCATGACAAGAAGCGCAGCCATGTATGATAGAAACGGCAGCGAAGTGCGACATAGTACAGCCTTAGCGTCTGTCTAAGCAGCCAGTTGTGTTGTCTTGTGGCTTACTTATTTGTACTATGCGGGCAAGTTGTTTGAACCACCTTGCTTGAATTGTTCATGAACACTATTCTTGGGCACTATTAAAAAAATAAATCAAGTACAAAATGGCTCAGGAATTGGAGCATCCACTATACTAGTATGAAAAATAATTCAAAATAAAAATGAAAATAGTCTTATACAATCTTTTAAGAACATAAGAATTAATTATAATTATTTCAAACAAAACTTTATTTTACAAAATATAAAATTTATAAATTTTTTATTTTTTATTTTTTAATATTTTAATGTTCGATACATTTTGACCCGTAATTCATATATGATTGGATTGGACTAATAAAAAATGGACTCCAATAAATATGAGCGAATTCACACAACCCGCCCATTTGAGTTGGATCGACTCGTTTCCCAATATTGTCTCAACGGGGTAAACATGGGCATCAAGTGATGGAACATGAAATAGGCATCCATCTGGAGCAGACGAGATAGAGCCACAAAGTCCAAATAATGATTTTTATTATTATTGATTGTACATTTGGTATGTTTTTACGATTTGTCAGTTTACATTGTTTTTACGTTGATGCTTTCATAAATAACGATTTTTTATGTTGTCGTTTTTGGAAGACTGTATGATCATTGAAAGCGAAGCTTCGTTATTTAATTTGTTCGTTTTCTTTTAATTTTATTATTCTTTATAACCAACCTACAGCATGACCGGTAATGGTAGCATGCCAGCCGTGAGAGGAAAGGAAAAATGGGTATGTTTTCTGTAGGACAAAGAGAAGGAAAAAAGGGAAGAGATGTAAAGGAAAAGAAGGAAAGCGTGAAGGGTTATTCTATCGGAGACTACGGTCACGTAGCCAGCGAATGATTCACCGTGGAAGATGCAGGATGAGAGTGAAAGAAATAAATTAAGAAATATTTGGTTAAAACTTAAAAGATATCAAATGAACTTAGATTTGATTTGTTCAATTTCGTGTTTTTTTCTTAAAAAATAACTTATTTTATACAAAAATATTCTTCTCTATTTCATGTTTTTACATTGTTACTTAAAAGAATTAATTATTTTTGTAAGAAAATAAAAAGAGCATTTTTGTCAAAATGAATAAAAATTTATACAATGTCAAATTTTTAAAATTGAGTTTTCAAAACGTCTTATAATTAAATCTACCTAACCTTAATGTGTGAATCTAACATGTCCCTTGTGTTTTCACAAAATATCCCACATATTTGAATGAAAATACTTTTCTTTATTTCATGTATTTATAGTCAGGTAAAATAAAAGTTATTTTTGTAATTAAACAATAAAATGTATTTTTATCAAAATTAGACCAAAAATTGACAAAGAATCAAAATTTCAAAATTTTCTTTTCAAAAAGTCTTTTAATCAAATCACCAAATAAATTTAAACAAAAATAACAATGAGAGAGAGAGAAATCATCTTGAAGGCCCATAGTTCATGTTTTCTCGGTTGAAGAGCCCCACGCAGCAGCTGAGAGTCAGACCAACAACTACTTTGGGCCAGTTGGTCGGTCGTATTCAAAGTTCAAACAAATCATAATTTTTGGATATAGTATGTATGAATGATTAAATTTGTTGCCATGCCCCATGGGAGACGAATAGTCATATTAATTTGTGTGACGAATGTTTGTTTATTCTTGCAACACCAAGCAGATCGAGCGAAGCCGAAACGGTGTGTGCATTTAGTAGGTAGAAAATTTTACATTTACATTGGCTTTAGCAAAGGAAGCAGCGTTGAATTATGAGAATAAGGCAACAAAATTTTAACAAAGAAAATGAATTGTGGCATTTTGACATTTATATATAGTCGAGCTTGGTGAAGTTGTTTCGCTTGTTTCGAATTAAATTAAACCCAAATTAATGAATAGGGTTAAGAAAATGAAAACGTATTTTTAATGAATTGAAGTCTGAAACGATATTTTAAAATGAAAGCCAAGAATTAGAATCGTTGAAAATTTTCGCCACGAATTTTGGATAAGTTGAAATTTTACCGTGAAGTAAGCGAGCACAATTGTTTAACTGACTTTGAAAGACAATATGAGAAAAAGTAAGACTACGGCATTGAAAATTTTTTTTTTTTTTTTAAAATCAAAATCGTAGATAGTAACTAAAGCATTGGAAATATTTTAAAATTTAAAAAAAAATTACACGATAATTGAACATTATTTTTAATTTCAATCCTATTTTATTTTATTTTTTTCAAAATAAGCAAAATATGTCCCAAACTCCCAAAATACAACGGTCACCAACCCGACTACATTGGATTTTTAATTTTGGAATGGGAATCTTATGTTATTGATTATTTTTTATTTTTTTACTGTTGAAGTTTTTTACTATTCATACAACTTTTACTTAATTAATTTTTTTATTAGAATTTAGACATGTTGCTGAATTTTTTTATAGCTAGCATTTTGTTTGATATAATAAACGGTCATTTGGATCTCGGCCACCCAGGACCCTCCTTGCTTTGGATGTTACTGCGCTTTTAAGGCTTTGAGCAATTTCTTATCAGCGAGTTAGGCGTGTGAACACAGATCATATTTTATGTATTCGACATTGCACATCTTTGGCTTCAATTGGTTCTTATGCCTATCTATCAACAAAATAGAAATAGGCATATTAGTGTTTTTTAAAAACTGTTCTTCAACAATGAATTTAAAGACCTGTTTGGTTACTGTTTAAGAAAACTGTTTTTTGTTTTGAAAAATAAGAAGAAAAAAGAAAACATAAAGAACACATTGGGTTACCAGTTTTTTTTTTTGTTATAGAAAAAGCATAAAAAATATAAAAAAAAGCGCTAAATTGAATAAATTAATAGTTTTAAATGAAGCACTTAAAAAGTGTTTTTTTTAAAAACTATTACCAACAGATTTTAAAAAACGTGGCCGAGCGGGCACTTTGTTGTTTTCCACGTTATAAATATTTCAGAAAAAAGACTAGAACCAGAAGTGTTCTCTGAGTTCCCTTGTTCATCTTGTTTTTCAGAAGAAAAAACAGTTTTCAAAAACCGTAAACAAACATGCCCTTATTACATGAGACAATCCCTCAGTCTCCTCAGAGAAATAATGACCACAAACTGATTTATCACTGCAAATGATGCTAGTACTACAATGTCAAATTTTGATGGGGATCTCCTCTTGAAGGTTCAAAAGATAACACTATTAAATCTGGAACATTGAACCTGCACATTCTTAAGAACCAATCTATTCCAACTAGTTTTTAATAAGGATCCACAGTAGTAAAAATCTTGAGGTAGAATGAAAATAACAAAGTAAAATAATTTAATTTTCAATAGAACAGTTTCTAACTTGGAGGGTGCCTTCACTACCCTATGCAACATAAGAAAACCAATTAATTGTGGTGAAATGAGTAATATCATTGTGTAAGAATCAACATAAAGAATTGTACATAGCTTATTAATCATTCTATCTTGTTCACTAATGGTTGAGTATCAGATGAGGAATATGATACCTTAGAATTGAAATATGAAGCTATTGAAGTAGAAGTTGTAGCATCATCCAAAGGCCCCATTGTTTCCACCATACCATATCTATCCTCATCAAAAACATCTTGTTGAGAATTGTTTACTGGCAAAGAAGACATTCTAATATACTCTAACTCAAACGCCACTTCTTTCATTGTAGGTCTTTTCTTGCCGTTCAAATTCAAGCACCTCTTTGCAAGGTTGGCTACTGCCATGATCTTCTCTTGCGCACCTTCCTTCTTGACTCGATCATCAAGAATATCATATAGGTTATTCTCCTCCAATGATAAAATAAAACGGCACACCAAATTCTTTTCTTCTTCAGAACTTGTCCAAGAAATCAGCTTTTTACCAGTTAAAAGTTCGACCAAAACAACTCCAAAACTATATACGTCACTCTTATCAGTGAATTGACTTGACTGAAAATATTCTGGATCCAAGTAACCAAAAGTCCCTTGCACACGAGTAGTCAAGTGAGTTTGATCAATAGAAATGGATCTTGATGTCCCAAAGTCTGACACTTTTGCCCTATACTTTTCATCTATAAGAATATTGATACAGACGATAATGTCTCTATGATATATGGGCATAGAACATGAAGAATGCAAGTAAGCTAGTGCCCCTGCTGCATCTACAGAAACTTGCAAACGCATGCTCCAAGAGAATGGGAATTCGTTGTTTTGATCATGGATGAGTTGGAATAGGGTTCCATTGGAGATGAACTCATAAACTAACAAAAGGCACTTCTGTCTCCAAACAACATCCTAACAAACCTTCTCTATGGTTGATTTGAGAAAGGATCATAATTTCATTGGTAAATGACCTAACTGACTTTCATCAACTAATTTTGATCTTTTTCCCAACCACATTTCTCCCATCATTTAACCTGCAGCTATAAACCGTACCTTGACGCCTCCACTGTCCAAATTCGGCTCTTATTGAAGTTGTCAGTTGCTTTTTCTAACTCCTTAGATGTGAAAACATTTGTTTTCTCAACAGTTTCACCAGAAGATAGTCGTTGTTGTAATAACAGACCCCCATTTCGTTTAAAGAATTTTTGTTTACGAATGAGCTCTCTTCTTTTTTGGATTCCTTTGTACAATCCAAAACTTCCAATAAGTATAAGCAGTGATCCTCCACCAATACTAAGACCTACATAGCTCAATAATGAATAAAGTACTTTGGTACACAAAATATGCATATAATTAAATTTAATGTCTTTAGTAAATTAATAATGATTGAAACTTAAAATAAAATAAAAAATAAAAAAAAGACAGTCCCTTGATAAGTGTGGTTCTTTGTATTACTTGTTCATTGAACATGCTAATTACCAAAATCACAAGAAAGCATTGTAAATATAGTAATATCTTCTACAATTTAAACCATCGACTAGAATCTCTTTAACTATTTCTACCGATGCTTATCTTAAAGTATATGTATATGTACTAGATCAAATTTGAAAGTTAATTAGAATTTAATAAACCAAGACTGTGCCAAAAACAAAAAGGTTAAACAAACTATTTTTTATGATACTATTCATCAAATCAAGAAGAATTAGAAGATAATTTTGATTGATTTTTTATGTATAGTAGAAGATGGCATGCTCCCTTAAATCAACAAGTATTTGAAAGATTTCATACACTCTTTGCTTGTTTATATACAATACATCTAATCCATATCATCTAAAAAATGTTATATGCAAAATAACCTTCTAATTTTAGGTTCACACTTTTTCTTTAGAAACAGACTTTAAAGCAATATCAAATTTAATTTTGATCACTTCTTGATATCCAATTAAGAAAAAAAAAAAGGTTTTTACACCAATGGAAAAAACAAATCCGGTTGATCTATATACATTCATTCTTAACCTCAACCCACTTATATTTACTTCCACCACTCAGACAATCTTGATTTTGAATATGCAAGCAGAGCACTCTAAGCAAAGACTTTGAAGGCCAGGGGAGAACAGAACAAAGAATACACATAACAATTTGATTCAGAATTGTAGATCTAGACGCCTAACTTATCATCTATTTTGATGATTGTGTGTTCAGTTAAACCATTTAAAACCATAAAATTCAATTCGGAAGGATCATTTAAAACCACAAAGTGAGAAATTAAGCCTCCATAAATGTCCTGAAGAACTGAAATTTTGATGATTGAAGTCATCTCTTTCAAAATTATTCGTTCATGCAAAATTCATCAAAAACCAACTACTAATTTTTCAAATGACTGAATTGAAGTTTACCTAGAATCATAGCTTTTAGATCCTCCGCCTTTTTGTTGCTGGGAAAGCAAAGATAGTCAGACCCAATCATGCCACATTCAACAAGGCTGCAGTTCGCACAAGCTTCAACCACTAAACATGTCCAATAGATCAAATTAATTAAAATCTTTTGCATATAAAAGTTGATAAAATTTTGCGAAAGAAGAAGAATACATACCTTGACATCCATTGGGAAGATAGGGTTACTTCATATCTATGCTCACGGCTGCAAATTTCAATAGTTTTCAGACACCAATTAAGATTTTGAGTATAACACACAATGAAGTAGTTTCCATCTCCCAAAACATGACCACCGGAGCATAGCCGGAATCGGCACTAGCAGCCGGATCGGATCTGTTGGTGGCGTACCAGTCCCTACTCCCCAAAAAGGCATACGCGCAATCCCCACTCTTCTTGGTATAATTCACAGCGTACGCGCGGGATGATGAACGCGCTGATCATCGTACGGAATTGTGGTCTGGCAACACTGGATTCCATAGCAACGCCGCCGTGTTCTAGTAATGCCACTGTAACAATTCGATGTGCAACCAGCTAAGATCTCTTCTCGATCGGCGGCGAGGAGGACGGCGTTGGTGTCGCATCCCATCACCATGAACATGTTATGAACGGCGGAGGAAACGGAAGGGGCTTCCGCCGGCAGTGAAACTTCTCCATGTTCGATTATTTTCACACAAGGGGTTATAAGGCTATTTGCATCTTGTTTTGTAATCCAGCCGAACGATCAGGCAGCTCAGTTGTTTCAGTGTGATTCAAGAATGGCTTCAGAAGGAGTGTGAATGGTTTGCAATGAATTGAGAAATGATCTTCCGTGGCAGTCTTTCCCGATTCCAAACGGGTAGGGTATGGAAACATCGCCGCAGTCCGTACAGCCCAACAACTTTGCCAGAGATGGAGCGGCTAAAGCTTGTTTTAGGCATAGTAAGGAGATGATTAGGTGAAGCAACAAGCTGAAGGACATGCTCGTACTCTCTGATCTTTACGGTTTTTCAGAGAGAGGAGGAATGAAATGAAGATTGAAGATAGAAGATAGAAGATTTGGCCAGCAATCTTGACTGGATCAGTTCCTTGTACCGATCACAGCCATCGCAGCCAACCCTACCACCCCGCCCTTTATGACTAATGAGGGAATACAATCCCAGCATGAGTACCAATCTACCCCGCCCTTTGTGCGGCATAAAAAAATGGGCTTCCAATTTGAAGGAGTGAAAGTGAAGTAAGTGAACGGTGGAAAATATTATTATAAAAATGGCGCAATTCCTCAGTTGAATATAAGCTTTTAAAAAAATGGTATTTTAACTCTTAAGAATAACAGTGTTTTTTGAAAGCATTTTAACTATATAAGCTTTTGACTATCTTGAAAGTAACTCAAAAAACAGTTGTAGATTGCTATGATAAATAAGAAGATTAGAGTAAGTTTAGTTGAAAAATTTTGCTTCTATCAGTGAGGAATATGAATTTTAATGTATTTTATCTTAACGTATTTTAATCTTTATTTTCATTTAAAATACGCTTGCATTCGAATTTGATTAAAATAAGTCGTTAAAACTGCTAGAAACCATTTTCTGAAATAAGCTAACTAAAACAACGAAAAATTCGTTTAAAATACAGCGCTACTATTCACAATCCCGCTGCGAACAATGGTAAGAATCGTTTGAAGACGAAGCCAAAGAAAGTACAAAATACCACAATCCCGTTGCTTATCCTAATCTACCAAATCTCGTTCGATTTAATTAAAATGCTTAAAAACAAAGACATACGCTTTTCGATTCATATATAAAATGTCGGAAAATAATAATTCATTTTCTTTGTTCAAATTTGCTGTTCATTTTCAGAACTAAACTGTTTTCCTTATTTTCTAAAAGCTAATTAAAACACAAAAATTTTTCTACCTACTAAATAAAATTTTTAACATTCTAATTTCATTTTTGTTATCATTGAAGAATATTTGAAAGTTATATCAAGATCTAAATATTTATGTTTGTTGACATGTCTATATAAAAGTAAATACAACTATTCATGGTTTAGTTAGTTTAATGATTTGTATTCAAAAATAAAAAATAAAAGTAAATACAACTATTCATGGTTTAGTTAGTTTAATGATTTGTATTCAAAAATAAAAAATAAATGCTTGATGGTGTAATTTCCCTAAACACGTTTTATACATTTGTTTTGAATATTATCGTAGTTGTCTTTCAAAATGTTTGTTCCATGTTGAGAGAGGTCAACTTTATCAACTACGACGGCGGTCACGCCCAAAATTAAAGAATATCATATTTTAAGATACAATATGAGCACTGCATGGGGTCCATTTCCAAGCAAGGAATTTCTTCAAGCATTTCATTATCATATAAGAGCGACCAGTTATCTAAAAATTGAATCATTTAAAATTATATTTTTACTCCTAAAATCACTTTGAAGATTTACTAAAGCTTTTTACTAGAAAGACTTCCAAAGAGCCGTAGACCCAGCTTTATTTATTCCAATTTTACCCTTTCTTCCTTAATAATTACATCAATGTATCTATCTATTATTTATCTATATCACTCTATACACTATAAATTTCATTGCCGGCAAGAAACGAAATCTTCATCCTTCAAACATCATCAAGCAAATGCACAATTTCTAACAAATATCTTTCGTCACAATCATTTCTGTACGATCGCTCCACCGAGAAGGCCTTTTTCGAACGGAAGATCTATAATTTCATTGGCCTCCACCAATGAAACGCCTAATAAAGAATAAGTTAGAAATTTATATATTTGCATTATGTTATTTTATATTTATATTGAATCATTAAAATGAATAAAATAAATTTGAATTAATATATAAAACAATTTTAACTTTAAATTTATTTTCATTCTCTTTTCTAAATTTTCTCTTGTATTTTTTCTTAGGTAAGTAAATTTTCATTTAATTTTCTAGCATTGAACATTTAAATAATCATAAATAATTTTAAACATGGACTATTAGATAGCATTGATGATTTTTTTTTTTGACATACATAGAATTGATGAATTTGGATATCATATAATTACTAAATGTTTTCATTATAGAGTAAAGAATTTACATGGTTTTGCATTAGGAAAGAAATCAACGAAAATAATTCAATTTTCTAGACAAAATTCTTCACTGAGAAAGTTTCAATGCTCTATGCAATAGATGAATGACAATTAACTATGCAGAAATAAAAAAGCAATACTATTATGTAATTACACAGGTAAAATAAAGAATTATACAAAACTTCTTAATCATCTTAGGATCGTACATAAATGATTAAACATCAAGCGAGGAATATGATTTCCTATAACTCAAATTTGAGGATGTTGAAATGGAAGTTGTAGCACTATCCAAGCGACCCATTTTTCCTACTCTACCATATTCATCGTCATCAAGAACATCCTGTTGAGAATCTTTAGGAAAATAAGATGTCCTAATACGCTCTAATTCAAACGTCACTTCTTTCATTGTAGGCCTTTTCTTTACCATTCAAGTTCAAGCACCGTTTATATCACACATAAGATCTTCTTCTCACCTTCCTTCCTAACTCGATCATCGAGGATATCATGTGCAGGATTCTCCTCTAACACGAGAAATGAATTGTGCCACTGCTTTTCTTTTCTTCAGAATCATTCAATAAATTGGTTTTTTCCCTGTCAAAAGTTCAACCAAGACAACTCCAAAACTATATACATCACTTTTCTCAGTGAATTGTCCTGATTGAAAGTATTGTGGATCAAAATAACCAAAAGTCCCTTTCACATTGGTAGTCAAATGAGTTTGCTCCATGGAAATGGAACTTGATGTACCAAAATCTGACACCTTTGCTCTATATTTCTCATCAATAAGAATATTAGTTGACTTGATGTCTCTATGATAAATGGGTACGGAAGATGATGAATGCAAGTAAGCAAGAGCTTCTGCTGCCTCTGTCGCAATTTGCAAGCGCATATCCCAGAGGAACTCATTGTTTTTATCATGGATGAGTTGGAATAGGTTTCCATTGGAGATGAACTCATAAACCAGTAGAGGTACTTCCGTCTCCAAGCAACATCCTAATAACCCAACTATATTCCTATGTTTGGTTTGAGAAAGAATCATAATCTCATTAATGAATTGCTTTAGCTGACTTTCATCAATTATCATTACTCTTTTTAATCAAGTTATAATTCTTCCGTCATTTAACATTCCTTTATAGACTGTACCTTGACCTCCTCGACCAAGAATTCGACTTCACGGTTGTCAAGAGCAATTTCAACTCATTGTGACGTGAAAATCTGGCTTTTCAATACCCGCTGAAGATAATTGTTGTTGCAATAATAGACCGCCATTTCGTTTAAAGAATTGTTGTTTGCGAATGCAGTCCCTCCTCTTTTTTACTATTTTGTATAGTCCAAAACTTCCAACAAGTAGAAGCAACGATCCTCCACCTATACTAAGACCCACATAGTTGAATATGGGAAGAACTTAATTTATTATGCAAAGAGTAAAATAATTTGATAATATTATAAATCATACATAGGAATGGTTATTAGATAATATTGTTAGTCTTTAGTATTCTCATTATGTAATTTACTTCAATTATCCAAGTTTGTTTGTATGCTTGAAATCCATTACAAACCACTCTCTTGGTTACTTCCATCTCAAATCAACAACATGATCATAAAAGTTAAAACAAAAAGTAAAAAAAAGGCTAGCATTATGATTAAGTGAGGTTCTTGTGCATTGAACTTGCTTACATAATTACATTTAGATCGAATACAATATTAAGTGTGGTTTTTGTGCATTGAACTTGCATGCAAGAATTATATTTTAAATTTGGGTGTCGCTACACGACACTTTAGTGTAAAAAAAAAAAGTCATCATAATTTTATATGGGTATTGATTTTTGTCATTTATTATAAAAGAGGAAAGAAAGTAGGTAGTGGGTATTTATGTCATTTAACTTTTACACTTTCTAAGTTTACTTTTAAAAACTTTCTATTTTTGGAAATGATATCTGACATCACAAGTCAAAAAAGATTTTCTTTAAATTTACACCATTTTTTAAAGACCTTTGGATCGAATACTTATATGCTCATTGAAGTTGAATGTGAGTTACAAATTAAGAGCTAATCACCTCTATCAGATCAAGTGTACAGTGTACTAATGCCTAATTTGGTTACATTGGCCAATAATAAGGAGCATCAGATCTAAACATGAATTACTATTGATTTATTCAAGGGAGTGACAAAAATGGTTAAATGTGTATAAGAATACCAGAAAATTCAAAAAAGAAAAAAGAAAAGAAAGGTTAACATATTATTTTGGATAAATACCTAGTAATCAAGACTAATTACTAGTTCAAGCAAATTAAAACTCATCCATAATCAAGTTTAATTTTCAAAAAAATATTTGGTTGAAAGACATCAAATAATCCAAAATTCACAAATCTAACATTTTCCATATATTTTCTTAAATAATTATTCACTGTAGACAAAAAATACCTTTTTTATTCCTTTTAGGTATTTAATCTGTCTTATAAAAAAATCTTATTTTTACAAGAAAACATTAAAAGCATTTTTGCCCATATATGATCAAAAATTGATGGAGGTTAGATTTTCAAATGACCGAATTGATAGTTACCAATAATCATAGCTTTTAGCTTCTTCGTCATTCCGTTGCTGGGAAAGCATTGATATTCATCCCCTATCATTCCACACTCATGAAGGCTGCAGTTCGCACAAGCTTCAACCACTAACCATGCACAAAAAAAAAAAAAAAATCAAAATTAATTAAAGAAACATATAGAAAAAATCTCAAATAACCTAAAATTTGTAAATCTAGCATTATTTTCCAAGTGGTTAGATTTATGCAAGGAAAAAATCGAATTTCCTCGCCTATTTCTGCAGATTTTTCAAGCCTTTCGATGATAGCGAAAAAAATCCACTTAAAAATCGACGAAGATTTCCCTACGAAAATTCACCATTTTTCACAAAAATGAAAATTATATATTTTCCTAAAATTCGACATTCTGAAAAATTCCGATTTCTTTCCTGTAATCTGAGATTTTTCCTAAAAACTGATTTTCCTTAAATTTTGGATAAATTATATTTTTAGATCACTATGGGAAAGAAATTAAAACTGCAAGACTAAGGAAATAAATTAAAACTTAAAAATGTGTTAAAATTAATTAAAAAAGCCATATTTAAAATAATTCATATTCTACATCGACAACCCAATTGACCGATTTATCATTCGACACAGTGCATTCACTGTCTTCTCTATACTTCTTTCTCACATTTATCATCTCTCCATTTTGCCTTCTACTCTCTCTCTCAAAAATACGATATTTTCGAATTTACTTCGACTTAAAAAATATGAAAAATTAGTTACGATCCCACCCAAAATACCTGTAAGTGACACCCTCCAACTACCAAAATAAATATTATACTAATTATATATGAATGTAACTTTCATTCTTCTATTATTATTTGTTTATAATCCTCTTTGTTAGGCTATTTATTTGGCTTTTATTTTACATTATAACTTATAATATTTTTAAATCAAATATTAATTAAAAAGAAAAATAAATGTATTATTTATCATTTAAAAATTTAAATTATAATATATAATATTTTCAATCTCTCACATTCATATAAATATTTATAATACAATAAAACAAATAAACATATTCTATTTAATATAATAATATTTCAAAGAATATATTAAATATAACATATTTAATTTAATAATTAATAATCCATTTTGATTTTAGAATCTACTCCACTAAGATATTTAATCATTTCCTCATAATCTATATAATTAAATATTTAAAATCTTAATAATCCGATATTTTTGTAAAATATCCACCGATATTTTACCGATATTTTGATATTTTTAAAATCTAATTACCGATATATCCACAAGTAATTTATATTTTATCATCGGATGACGATACTGATGCTTCACATGTTATTGTTTTAACAACTACATAAACATGTATACGTACGTACCTTGACATCCATTGGGAAGATAAGGGTTGCCTTCGTATCTTTGCTCACAGCTGCAACTTTCTATGGTTGTTTCCGACTGCCAGTCAAGTTTTTGACGGTCACATTTCCCTAACGAGGCAGTTTCCATCTCCCAAAACATGACCACCGGAGCATAGCCGAATTGCGTCATTATTTGAATCATGAAAGCTGTTGGCAAACTCCCTTACTCCCAAGAAGGCATAGACGCAGTCATCACTTGGTCTTGGTATTTCACACCGTACGCAAATTAAGATGAGTCGATTGATTATCGTACGGAATCCAGTTTTACAACACTGGACCCGTAGTAACCTTCTAACGCCGTAACCGTCAGTTACAATTCGACGCACAACCGGCTAAGACATCGTCTTGAATCGTTATGAAGAGGACGGCGTTGCGTCGCATCCCACCACCATGAATATGTGTTATGAACGGGTGGAGAAACGGAAGGGGATTTTATGGCGTCGGTGCCCTCCATGTTCCGTTTGTCTTGCTGGCAAGATGATTATTCACCATACGTTTGTATTCGAGAGAAAACGTCGAACAGCCCAAAGTTGCGTTAGTGTATTCAAGAAGGCTTGGGAGGAGTAGAAGAATGGTTGCAGTTGACTGAGAAATAATCGCTGAAGTAGCAGTCTCTTCCGATTCCGAACGGGTAGGGGATGGAAACATTGCCGCAGATGTCCGTACAGCCTTGCTTCGCCGGAGATGGAACCGCTGAAGCTTGTTTTAGGCATAGTAAGGAGATGGTTAGCTGAAGCAACAAGTTGACGGTGACGGTGACGGACATGCTCATACTCTATGATCTTTTTGGGTTTTGCAGAGAAAGGAAAAGATTGTTGATAACTGATATAAAGGTTAAGCCAGCATTCTTGACTCATAATTGGTTTGACCGCCTCCTTTTATTGACTCACAATTCAGATGGGGTAGAGTATGGTGTAATTCATTCCAATAAAAAGAATATTATTTTACTATTTCCTTTTCATTTTTATTATTATAAAATAAAAATAAAAATAAAAAAAGAAGAGAAAATAGTGTTCACTAAATATAGATTTACTTAAAATTCTAAATATGAAAATAGAGATTAGAACTCAGGCCCAATCAACCACATTGACTTCTAGTTAAAAGTGAATTTATTTATGAAACCTTTTTAAAGTGTGGAGAAAGAGTATTTTATTATTGTGGAGTACGTAAAAATGTATTTTTCACATTGAAAAATGACTTGAAACAATAAAATCAAGGACGAGATGTTTGAATGTCCAAAGGCTGCAACGTCTAGTTCACACGAAAAAATTTTCACCATTGCAATTTCAATTGTGTCCATTTCACTCAATTATAAATTATGATTTTGATAATTTATCTTAAATGGTTAAGAACTCAAACAGATATAGAGAGAAGGATTTAGGGTTTTGATTCCAATGAAGATAAATTTGTATATATTGTAAAGTGAATATATGTGGAAAAAAAACAAATTTTAAGATATATAAATTCATTAAAATCACACATATTTTTTACATAAAAGCCAGTTCTCTCCAAAGGTAAAAGAAAGCCCACACTTATGGACCCAAGACAGCTCTATCAAAGTTTATGAGGTGGGCCTTGTCTAATTGTGGGTTGGGAGGAAGGAGAGTTGGTTTATTTGAAAATATTTTTAAAAATATTATACTCCTAAATTTTTTTTTACAAAATAATGTAATACTTTTCAAATCCCATTAAATTGGTTATATAATATGTAGATAGATTTAAATGGAAACTATCCAATATGAATATCTGCGATTATAAAGCCGACGGATCTCTTAATTGCTAGCAAATCCATAGATATTGAGAAATCATACACATATTTACTTGACTAAATACACCTTGCAAACAATTTGCTCATAATTATTTGTTGTTAGTTTGATTAATTTTGAATTAATCTCGTAAAAGCACATTTTTAATCTCAAACATATGCATAATTGAATGTTAGTCACCATTTAAGTTTAATAATCGAAACTAGAGTATTAAGGAAAAAGTTATTTTAAAGATATTTGAAAAAAAAAAAAAAAAAAAAAAAAGAATATTCTAACTTCAAAACAGTTTCTTGTCCTAAAGAAACTATTCTTAAAAAATATTCTAAAAATTATTTTTTAAGTGTGGGTTTTAATGGAAGTTACAAACAGATATGATTCTACAGGTGCAAGTTTAATATAGTTCAACCATGCACAGTTCAAGTATACAAAGGTAATTATATCATCTTTAAAACTATTATTTTGAAAAAAAACTCTTTGCTTTCGAATAAAAACCAATATTGTAACCCATAAAACACAAATGATAAATTTCTGACAAGAAATTCTCTCAAAGCATTTGTTCTAAAAATAGATAGTTTTCAAAAGGTATTTTCAAAAAATTTATAATATTTTGAACAATAAGTAAATTACAAATATACTTCAAGAATAACACATTCATGAAGAATCAATGTGATAGGGTTTGAAAAATAAGCGTGCAAGCCCACTTGCCAGGCCTAAATAAGAGAGTTCTTAATGAACACCTAAACCTTTGTTAGCTAAAATAAAGCAATTGCTACCCAAAGGCCGATAATATTGAGCTAACAAGCACCCATCCCGCAACCGACTAAATCTCTAATACGGAAGTAGGATAATCCCCACAACATCTTATCTTGCAAATCCAACTAAATCTCACGTTAATAAAATAGTGATAATTCGATAACTGTTTATCTCGAGAATCAAACTGGATTTCACTAATAAGGGAGTAGCGATACCAATAAATTGCCTTTCAATATCCCTTTATTAAACTGACAACTATAGCTTAAAATATCTCATCCAATTTAAAAGTCTATCACCATCCAGGAAAACATATTATATATATATCAAAACACCTCACCGCCAAAGGTATGCGTAACATTTCGCCTCTATGAAGTCAGAGATTTTCTCATCAAAGGAAGAACTGACAGCATCGAAGGCAACGGCAACACCCGCGATCTTCTCTTGTTTCATTTTTTGCAGAGGAGTCCAACGCCCAGCCACACCCGATTCGCTCAATGATGGCCCAATTCAAATAACTATCTCGACACGCCCAAATTTCTAGCTCCGATTGAAATAGGCATCATCACAACTTAAACACTATTATTCATAACTAAGTTGTCACATAGAATTGTATGCTTAAAATAATTAAAAATAACTATTTTCAAAAAATGTATTTTCATTAACTCATAAATGATTTTCCAAATTCGTTCGATCTAATCCTAAATATTTATAATGCTCAAACCATAGAAATAATCAAATGAGAATTCAACAATTTAAAGTATCAAAATAATGTATCTTCTAATAAATGACATCAAATAACATCAAATGAGATTTCAAATAACTTAAAGTACCAAACACAACTCCTTACAAAACATCAAAACATAAGATAGTCATATAAAAATACAGTAAAACTACAAAACATCAAAAACATAAGATAGTCATATCAATATACATTACAAACCATATATAACTAATTACAACACTCTTTTTTTTCATTGTCAATCATAACGTGTTGAAAAGAAATGGAAGATGAAGAACCATCTAGAGGTCTTGTTATTTCTGTCATAGTGTAGGCATTCTGTTCAAAATTTTGCTCAACCTTCATTGTTGGAAGCGACATTTTAGTATGCTCTAATTCCATGGTAACCTCTTTCATTGCAGGCCTTTTCTTTCCATTCAAGTTCAAGCATCGATATACAAGGTTAGAAAGAGCCAAGATCTCTTCTTTTCCTTCCTCTTTTACAACCCGAGCATCAAGAATATCAAATAGACGAGACTCTTGTAATGACAAAATAAAATGTGTCGCCAAACTTTTCTCTTCTTGTGATCTTATTGAGCAAATTGGCTTTTTTCCGCTGTGTCTAGCAAGAACAACTCAAACTATATACATCACTTCTTTGTCAAGAATCACTTTGACCGAAAATATTCCTCGGGATCCAAGTAACTGAAGTCCGTACAAGGGTAGTCAAATGAGTTTGCTCATAGAATCGGCCCGATGTACCAAAATCGATAATCTTTGCTTTGTATTTATCATCTAAAGTATATTTGTAGACTTAATATCTCTATAAATTGGTATAGAACATGCCGAGTGTAACATGAAGAGCTCCCGCCACCTCTCGCGGGCAATTTCAGGCACGCATTTTCCATGAAAGTGGGAAGTCATTATCTTGATTGTGAATTAGTTCAAATAAATTTCCATTTGAAATGAACTCATAAACTAATAAAGGTACTTCTGTCTCCAAGCAACACCCTAAGAGCCCAACTACATTCCTATGGTTGATTTGTGAAAGAATCACAATCTAATAATGGCGCTCTATTTGACTTTCATCAATTATCTTCACTTTAATCACATAATTCTTCCACGCCAACATGCCTTATAAAACTGCTCACCTCCTTGACTGAAAGAATCGATTCAAATTGAAGTTATCAGTAGCCTTCTCCAACCCTTTAGAAGTGAAAATTTTTGTTTCAATTGTATCTTTATTAGAAGAGATTTGTTTTTCCAATAGTAGACCACCATTTCGTTTAAAGAATTGTCTTTTGTGTCTAATCTCCCTTTTTTTCTTCATTACCTTGTACAACACAAAGCTCCCAAGGAGCAGTAACAATGATCCACCACCTATGCCAAAACCTACATTGATTGGAGAAAAATTAAAAAGAAAAAAGTCACTTAATTATCTTAAATCAATGAAGAAGTCAATAAACTAATAAACGCCAAAATTTTCTTAATATAAAGTAATGAAATATAGTGAAATATAAAAATCAAAAGGGTTGGTCTCTTGTAACTAGTAATAATATCCTCATCTTAGTATTTGAAAGAGCATGCTTATTTGAGTTTAATCTTCCATAATCCCAACTTAAATTTTACGATCATACAATACTATTGATTATTATAATATAAATTCTATAATATGAAAGAAAATAGAATTTTATTGACGTAAAAATACAACAAGGTGGTTTCAATCACTACTAGGAAGAAGGTTCTAGCTGCTTATCACCTCCCGGCTAAAAGTGGTACATATAATGCAAATTATAAAATATAGCTACTTTATTTAAGACAACCATGCATGGCATGACCATAGGTGGTGGAGAAATCCTATACGCGTCACTTCATAAACCGTGGCTATAGCTCTTCATTATTTAATAATTTGGGTATAGTTTATAGTCATGTGTTTATGTGGTTGACCTCATCATAGGTACGGTTTATAGCCGGTTTTTTATTTGACCCCCAATGATAGGGATGGTTAGGCCATGCTTTGATTGACTCCTACCAGGTATTGTTTATAGAAGGCTTGTGATCGACCCCACATGTGGGATGTTTATATAAATACTATTGTGGTTGACCTCAACCAAAGAGATGATTTATAGCCTCAATTTGTAATTGACCGGCCATAGATGGCTTGTCATGGCTTCAGGATTACCCTACCACAGGGGATGGTTCATACCATTTATCTTAATGCGTTTATTTACATGCAAATGCTTGATTTTGGTGTGAATTCATAGCAAGTAACATGCAATCGAATGCTAGAATTATAGCTAACTACTACCACTAAATCGAACACAATTTGCAACTCAAGGCAGAGAGCTCATACCCTAAAAATTATTTATACATTGTTTCACGCAATAACACTGATATATAATAATTAGTTTTACATTAAATTTAACACCTATCCTTTTGGCAAAAACCCTAAACATGCACATGTTAAAGCAAGGGGTGCTACAAGCAAGGGGATGTCACTGTATCACAAAAGGAATCAACAGGAGCCATGGGAATGGTGAGATTATGATGCTTGACAGACCGTTAGATTCAAGAATGCCGGAGTTTGCCTGGTGGGCGATCAAGGGACTCTCTCATACGTGAGGCCAAACGATCAGAACTTAGTGTGCTAGACGATGCGACCTTGTTCAAGACTTTAGTTGATTCTCGCTTCATCTTTTCCCGGCAAGCCTCTCAAGAGCCAAGTAATTGTTGAAACTTGCACTCTTCTATTTCCTACAAAGCATTAAAAGCATGGTCAATAAAAAATGTCCTATGATTTAAATTTCTACACTTCTCAAACATATTTGAATGAAGCTATAGATGGATGTTATGTCAATACTATAATATATAGAAATTCTAGAAAGAACTAATAACTAAACCATAAGAGACTAATACACGTCTAAAATAAGAAACATCCATTGCATTGTGCTACAGTCATACCCAAAATAATAGAACAAATGTTTAGATGCCTGAAGAAAGTTTAACATTAAGAAGCTTTTAATGTCCACAGTCATGTCCTGCAGAGGATCAGCAAATTTCATCAACCAACAACAAAGATAGTCTCTGCCAACAATTTTAATAACACATCAACTATGGTAGTATGAGTTCAATAACCGTAACTTGTCAAAATAAAAATCCTCATTTTTTTTGGATGTTAAAATACTCATAGAGACTTAGCCAAACTTCTTGCAAAGAGACATGAGTGTAACTTTTGGATGTTAAGAGAATCTATGTCTAAAACAGATGCTACATTAGCTCCTTGGGCATCAAATCAACATTTTATAAGATTATATAGAATTTGCTATTAGTTATTAAATATGGATGTACCTTTTAGTGGATAAATTTCTAATAGTTAAACCAAGGGTAATCAAGAATTATTACCAAATTATGTCATTGATATGTACATTTAAGAAAAGTGGAAAAAAAAAGAGTTTGCTAATTTTTAGGATCTCATCTAATTACAAACTTTCAAATTTCAAATGGATATAGTTGGATAAAGATAATAAGAGAATGATAATACAGGTAATTTTCTATTAATTTTAAATATGAATGCACCTTGATAAATCCGGTTAGTTAAACTAAGGATGTTAGTTAAACTAAGGACATAAACTATTACCAGTTCATATGCTGAATGCACATTTAAGGAAAAAAAAAAGAAACAAGAATAGCTTAATTTTAGATCTCATGCACCAAACTTTCAATGCAAATGACTAAAGTTGATACAGAAGATAATATAGGACAATGATAAAAAGTTCTGTAAGTGCTGGAAAAAGGTTCTATCGAGGCCATCAAGTTGTTCTTTTTTTTTTTATTTTCGGGCCTTGAAAATTAAAAACTCAAATGTTTTCTGGCTGTCATTTTTTTCATCAAGAAAAATGGAGCATGAGAGCAATTGTTGTTTTTCTCGTTAGCTTGTCATCGTATGAGATAGCTATACCTTCGATTTCCAATTGTTCTCCTAACTGCAGCCTAAAGTTTTCTTTAAAAATTACCATAGGTCTGGAAATTGAAGTGTTAAGTAAATAAGTATCATCTCAATCCTAAATTTATAGAATTAAAGAAGAGTTTCTGTAGAACACATTTTCGTGTACTCGTGTTTTCTCAAAATTGTTCCCAAACATTAAAATGAAGGTTCAACAAACTGCCTTACTTTTCGAGGGAATTCAAGGATTTTCAAGCAACATGGAACTTGGCTTTCAAAGAAGGATAATTTCAGGATTTATAAACACTGTGACAATTATTCTAACACTCCACACACATTACTCCTTCTCTAAATCTAACATTCATCAAGTCTCCTGTGATGCAGACATATGCCCTCAAGATATTTAATCTATAAACTCAGATCCTGATCTATATCCCTTTCTCCAAGCTTCACATTTACCAAGGAACAATGAAAATTCTTTTACACGGTTATGGGAAATCGTAAGAATCGAATACTTCACCTATCGACCCAACCCGACTCTACTACAAATGTTCCAACTGCTTGAGAACTCACTTGCTCACTGGAAAGTGGCAATGGATCACATATCTCAGAAACACCCCTATTCTTCCATTCGTGAACACAAAGAGGAGTAATAATTATATAAACATGGAGTCATCACACTAGCATATTGAGGAACAAATGGGCCTTTACTTGTTTGATCTTTCACTAACACTAGCATATTTAAAATTTTCACCAAATTCTCCAAAGATATTCATAATCCAATAGCTAAACTGTATGAATACAATCCATCTACTATACACCTTAAGAAACCTGTAACAATTGATCATTCAAAGATCAAAATTTGACATAAATAAGAACCGACTTGCCAACGGTTGTTCCCGCCTATTGCTACCTATCATCACTGCACGGAACATCCGAAACCATTTTTTCACTCTATAACTGCCTCAAGATTCAGCCTCAGAACAAATGAAATTCTTCGAAAATCTACAATATGTTAATTAAATTAATAAAATACAATAATAAACATACAAGATCCTGCATAATTGTGTTAATGAGTAAAAAAATGGCAACATGGGAGATGGTGCGGTCTTGGTCCGACCGCAGCTTCTCATGTTTATCGAAAAAAGAAGTGCCCTGATAATTGGCTTTCGTCACCTAAACACCAGTAATGGAATCATTAAGAATTCCGCTCCAGCACCTGAATTTAAACAACAGAACATAAAGCCGGTTAATCCAAGAAGAGATGGAGTATCAACTAAAAACCAAAGACAACAAAGAAAAGAAACAATACGAAAAGAGAAGGCTTTGAGTTTCAGATGATCTTAGACCTTGAGAATATCTTGAGTGAAATTAGAAGTAGAAAAACATCTTTATATTGCATCCATTGATTTGGTCGTAAATAACTACAGAGCAGTTCCTCTCGTTTGTTTAACATTACCTTCGCTTTTCCATGGCCACCTTTTTTCTTCATGCGGTGTTGTTGAGTTTAAGACAGAGTTTGAATCATAAACAAATTGTCGAATAAAAATTTACAAATCCCATAGCTAAGACAGAAATTTTGTTAATGATATCTATCATCGCTTCATCCATACAAATAGGCACTTATATGAAAGCGATGATGTTATCTAGAAAACAATGCTAAAACAAAGAAGCTAAATGAATTCTCATGACTATACAACTCCTAATTGAAAGCTAGGAGAAAAATCTCGTATCAAATGGGAACTGGAATCAAAATTCACTGATCAAGGGAAACCCTGCCCGTAGATGGAGCATCAAGGTCAGAGATTATTTCGTTGATCGACATCGAATGTCGCAGACTGAGGCCTCCATCGCTTATCTGGCATGGGAGACAATGAGTAGCAACGCCGAATCGGGACGTACTAGAGATAAGGAATGTGGGAGAATAACAATGTACCGGTAATCATGGTGTGAGGACTGTGAAATATATGATAGGTTTCAAAATCATTTATTCCAACCAAAGAAATAGCATTTGAAAACCAAATTCAAAAATCTTTATTCCTCATCCAAATAATCAAAAATGTAGAATAGAAAACCAGAAGCAACAAATTGTAGCAGAACTCAACGTTATTCATTTAGATATTTCAAACAGTTTCCGAAATTCAAAAAGTATGCCTTAGTTCAAAATCAAAGAAGTTTAGCCTAACCAAGATGAGACGAAGGTTCGAGGTTCGAGCTGGGTCGTTTCAAAGATTAAGGAAGGAGAAACATAGTCATCGTATGCGCGTAGATCTCCGGAGCTTCAGGATGATCCATAAACATTAGCAAAGTGTTGTCGGAACTGGGCCAGGTGAAAACTCTCCAATCCGTGAGCAAAAACTCTATAACTAGTGAGATTAGAACATTTTCGCACTCCCAAGAGAGAGCCGAATGAGTGAGAGAGGGAGGGAGAGAGTTAAGTAGATTAGGAAATTAGGATAACCTATATCAGACCCTTCCTTTCCACCATTCAATAGGCAACCAAACACATACTATTTTTTCAAGGAGAGGAAAAGAAAATAGAAAGAAAAACCCAACGCCGCCATTTCAAAAGAAGAACACAAAATCACAACATTCAAACGAAAAATCTTCATTCTTCTTCTCTCCGTCTATTTTCCACCAACCAAACGTAATCGACGGCCCCCAAAAATGCAACCCCGCTCCTGTCAACCCCACTAAAACAAATCAAAAAAGAACTCGATTAGACCCGATTGTCGCCACTGTACTCGAGTCGAAGAGTCAAGCCCGGACGGCGGCGGAAGCAGGTTGTGACACGGGCTTGACGCCGTCGGGAAGCGCCAGCCGTGGAGACGCACGCCGCGTTGATCCCCTGGCCCGATCCCCTCGGGGGTGGTGGTAGTACGGATCAAATTGCATTTTATGGTAGTAGTCGCGTCGAAACTCAAAAGAGGAAGAGAGCGGCTTGTAAATTTTTTTAAATTTAACCCCAATTTTAAATATTTTTCAAACTATAGAGGCTTGTATAGTAGTGGCCAATTAATTTCCCCACTCCAAAGGGTGGTAACAAATTCCTTCTCAAGGGAAATAAATAAAACGTGATTATATGCATTTTTAGTCATAAAATTTTTTGACCCCTACTATAACTACTATAATTGTGCTGCTATATTCCAATTTTCTAGTAGTGAATCCTTTTTGTATCCCATGCATGGCTGAACTCTATTTATATTTTGGTTTTAATTAGAGCATGGGTTATCTGTAATTTTAGCAGAAAACAAGTAGAAGAAGAAATAATTATTAACACAAAGGGGGTTAATTTTATGGTTGCGAATTGAGTAAATTTTTTATAAAATAGGTATAGTTTTAGTATTTTTATTTATATGGAAAATTTCATTATATATTATATGAAATGAAAATTACATGTTTTTTCGTTTCTTTTCAAAATAATCATAGGGTTGAAAATTACGTATTTCCTAATCTTTTTGGCTTTGAATTTTTATTTTAATGATTTATCACCAAGATATATTTCATGAAAGCGATGTTAATTTACATAAGATCGAAGTTTTTTTTTATTGTAAGAAGACTACGAAATAAGGAAATCTACAATAATTTTCTAACATGGCAAATACCATTTCTAGTTAAACAATCCATTGTTCCAATCGTTTTCCTACTACGACAGTACATATTTTGATTCTAAAACTTTCAAATATCTTTTATTGCTAATAAACTATTTTTTTATTATAACAATCTATAATTACTTTAAAATCTTATTTTTCATGAAAGTATAAACGAGTTACCTTGAATTATGATTGAAGCTTTAACACATAGAAAATAAAGGAAACTTTAATTACGTACCTAAAATCAAAGTCTTTACCCTATTCTTGGTGTTGCAAAAGTAGTACTCTTATTGGCTGTTGTGGTTGTAACCAGAATCACATGTACCCGAGCAATGAGCGCATTCTTTAACAGCTAGAAAACCAAATAAATAAATAAAATAAACAATGATGTTAAAAACTTTTCAATAAGTCAAATTTTATTTCTTTTTTATATATATTAACTTTGCATTATAATGTTATAATATTTTATTTTTATAAAGACTCGAACCAATTCCCTCCTTATACTCCGTCTAATCTTTTAACCATGACATGCTAATAGGTAAATTAGAACTTTAAGTTTATAAATAGGTAGGCGATGCTTGACCCTTGAAAAATATTAACAAAACAAATATATATTTTAAATTTGGATTTTTTATATTTATTTTTATTATAAAAATATCAAAAAAATCTAAAACAGCTAAAATTAATTTATTTTGAAATTGGTGTTTACATAAACGTAAAAAAAAAAGTGAAATGGATTTTAGGTAATATATGAAAATTAATTTATTGACTTATAATATTTATATTCTAGTGTAAATATTTATATTTACAGTAATAAAAATACCAAAATTTCATCTTACTCTTTTTGTTGTACGAATAACTTTAGTTTATTTATTTGAAAACCTATATGCAAGGTAAGGAACTATTAAAATATCTAAAAGATAATTAATTTATATCAAACATAAAAGATTAAATTTATAACTTCTTTATATCATTTTATTTCTTTTTAATAAACTAATATTATAAATATTAATACTAACAAATCTGGGGAGGATTGAAAGTCTTAAGTCACTCATAAAAATAATATTTAGTAAGAGTTTTAACACATCCAAAGCAATACTCACTTTAAACTTCTTTTTAGAGAATTAGCTAACGAGATATAGTTCAAGTAGTTAAAGAGTTAGGTTGCATACATGAACGTATTATGTTCAAATCTAATAGATAAAATTATTGAAAAACAACATAATATTACTAAGTAAGTAATTAGTGCTTAATAGACATTAAAAAAAACAATAAAACTTCAAAGAATTATGTTGGGTATTTTTTTTAATATATTGGATTTAACTCTTAAAATTTAGAAATGGTCCCTCTAAAAAAAGAAAGAAAAGAAACCGTCATAAAACCTCCAAAATTCCTATAAAATACTTATAAATATACCATCAACAGCGGTGCTGCTGTTATATGAGGTTTTAAAACAAAGGAATTTCTTATCCGACAATTACATGAAAAAAATAAAATAAAATAAAAAAGTCCAAAATTTTGGTTAAACGATATTCTCGTAATTTCTTCCCAAAATTTTTTAATTTATTTTTAAACAATACTCAATATAAAATTACTAAAAATAAGTTATTATTTTACTTATTTTAAGAATGATAATATAGATAAAAATGATTAAAAGTTAAGTTTTATGAATAAAAGTTATTTTTAAAACATATTTAAAAATGTAAAAAGTGCATTAAATTAGAAAATTTTATTCTATCAAATACTCAAATTATTTTAAATCTTCAATAAAAATTTTTTTTTTAAAAACTCAATATTTCCCCAAAGTTATTGTGTAAATTATCATATGAGGTTTGTTTGTTTCTTTATATATATATATATATAATTAAAGTGAAATATTTTCCCTTAATTTTTTTTTTGTTTCTATATATTTAATTATAGAAGAAATAGAAGTGAAATTAAAGATTTAAAAGTATAATGAAAATGAAATTTAAAAAAACTCCTAAATCAATTAAAGTTATTTTGGGTATTTTTGAATATCAATATCATTTTTATTAATTTTTAAAACTTTGATAGGCGTTGGACATTTTGAGATCCAATTACCCTTAAAAAATAATTCTACCTTCAATTTTTTTCTCTCTAGAAAATGTAAAAAAGAAATTACTTTTGAAATATCTTCATACACTTAATTATTTTATTTTACCCTTCATTTTCTTTCTTTGAAAAACTTCAAATAATTCTAAATTTGTAAATCTAAAGTGGCTTTGGTTTTTTACTTAATGCTTAATAGAATTTTTATGCTGAATAGTGTTTAGCAATGTGAAGTATTTAGATGTTTATTTTTTAAAATATTTTATTTTTATTAAATTGTTTGTTTTTTTATTAGTTAAAAATCATCATTTTAACATATCAATGTATCAAAAAAGATAATTTTAATTTAATCTTTATATTTATGATGTTAATTTAACTTATCATTATCATAACATAAAAATATTTATATAATATTTTAAAATATTTATAAATAATAAAAAATAAAATTATTATGAATGAATAATTTATTTTTTAAAGTTAATTTTTAAAAATAAAGTACCATGAGAAAAACTTGAACTATATAGTATACAGTTGTAAGTGACTGAAGAAATCTGATTTTACATAAATCTGATTAAAAAATACATACAGTCGGAAGGAATTTACTGTTCATGTCTTCACTCATAAAGTATATTTAAAAAACAAATACATTTGTTTTTATTTAATTAACATGAAAACCGATCAAGGAGTTTCACTTGTTTGAAAATTTGATTTTTTTCTAAATAAAAAAAAAGCATTTAATAAAAGATATGAAAAAGTTAAATATTTTGGTCTTTTCTATTGAGTCAAAAACTTCAAAAATTCAACAATAAATCATGAAAAAAAAAAAAACCTAAAGTTTAAAAGCAATTTGTTTTTAGCAAAAAGTTAAAAAAAAAAAAAAAAACACCCTCTAACCCCATGTTTTTTCTTGAAAAATAACTCAATTTGGACCAAAAAGGGAGAAAATGTTACTTTTACAAGAAAATAAGGGTATTTTTATCAAAATAAGAACTAAAATTGATGTATGCTTAGAATTGAGAGATTCAATTTTCAAAGTTTTAATCAAATCACTTTTTAAAGAAAGAAATATTTGGGTAAAAGACATCAAATAATCTTAAATTCTTGAATCTAAGGGCTTGTTTGTTTGTGGTTTTTAAAAACTATTTTTTGTTTTAAAAACAAGGAGAACAAGGAAAACATAAAGAATATGTTTGTTTCCTAGTTTTTTTTGTTCTAAAAAACATAAAGAGCACATAAAATACTAAATTTAGATAATAAGAATAGTTTTCGAAGAACATCGAAATAATGTTTCCTATGTTTTTAAAAACTGTTCTGAAAACAGTTTTAAAAAATATGAATCAAACAAATCCACTTTTCCCATTTTTTTCTTGAAAAATAACCTATTTTGGACAAAAATACCCTTCTCTATCCCATGTATTTACATTGCCTCTTAAAGGAAAATGTTATTTTTGCAAGAAAACAAAAAAAGGTATTTTGTCAAAATCAAACCAACAAATGATGGAGGATCACATTTCTTAAATTGGGGTTTAAAACTGTCTTTTAATCAAATCACCCTAAAACAAACAACAATCATACATACATCTTTTGTCTCTCCAATTAAGAACATCATGGAACTGAAGTATAAATTGGGTTTCAAAAGGTCTTATAATCAAATCACTGTAAAACAAGCAGACACACATACATACATATTATATTCATCTTTGTCTCTCCAATTCCAAACATCACGAATTCCGAAAAGATAAAGGCTTGTTTAGTTACCGTTTTCAAACAGCTTCGGTAACAATTTCAAAATTTTCTCGCTTATTTCATATTTTTAAAACTGCTTTTGATGCTCTCAAACACAAAAAATTAATAAGTTTGGTCTGCGCTTTTTATTATAAGAAAAAAGAAAACACGAAAAACATATAAAATATGAAAACACGAAAGCAATTTGTGTTTTCGTAAGCAGTTTGGTTCACAGTTTCTTTTCGTGTTTCTATTCTAAGAAAACATGAAAAACACATAAAATATTAAATTTAAGAATAATTGCAGTATAAACCAAAATGACGTTTCTATGCTTTCAAAACAGTGAACTAAATACGACGTTTCTTCAAAACTCGTTATTATCTTAAAAAGTAACCAAACTTATTATCTCTATTTTCCTTATTCTACTTTGTTTTTAAGAACATAAATTTTCAAAAACCTTAACATAATAAGCCAAAAGCTTATAAAAGATGGGGAAGCGTACCTCGACATCCATTTTTGAGGAAAGGCTACCGTCCAAACTGGGCAGGTACAAAGATAATGGCTCGCCGACGCAGCGATGGTCGGTGTAGCCATCAGGTTCCTGTATTCCCCACAACAGTGACAATGGAGCATATCCGGTTTCTATAAGCGCCTGACTCGAAAATTTGATAGAGAACCAAGCTGTGTCCACCAACAGGGCATGAACTACACAATCCGTTACGTTATCCTTCTCCTCTGTCGTAAAATCTACTAATTGTAATCTTAAAAAATGGAACTACCAGTGGATGAAATTGTGGTCTGGCAACAGTTGACACCAAAGCAATCTTCGGTTTCATTCCAACGACCTCCGCGGCATATTGATGCACAACCTGCCATCACCCTCAGTTTGCTTCATCAGCCGCGCGCTCCTGCCAACCCAACACTCATGAATATGGTATCTGACTTTGGAGAACCAAAACGGACTTCCGTTCAGGTTCAACTCGATATTTCTATTCTGGTATCTTCGTTTCATTCTTTGTAGAACTATAATTATTGCATGAGGGAAGATATACTGTTAACCGTCACTGTTGGGCGGTCCAGTACTGATATTCAGCACTTCCAGATTGAGACGGAATGGCTTAGGAAAGAGTTTAGACTGAAGGAACTGTTGCAATTGATGAGAACCAGGACTGGAATAATAGTCCTCTCCTATTCCGAACGGGTACGGAAAATGCTGAAATTCCTGCACTTGAATTCGGTACAATTAGGCTTTACCATATACTCATCTGGAGGAGGAGGGGTTGACGCTGCTTCCAGTAGGCCAGGTAAGGAGCTGATGATCATGATCAACCCAACCAGCCCAAGAACAACAACAAACCCTACAATCATTTCTTATTCTTCTCTATTGTCTTTCTTCGGTGTTAGAAGACAAGCACAGAGAAGAATTACTGGGATTGGGATAGGGATAAGGATATTAATTGCTATGCTCACCCCTTTGTCCCAAGTTAGGAATTAATAGAGTTTGAATCAATGATTAATTTCCTTGTTTCATACTTAAAAGTTCTCATAGATTTTCCTATCCTACTTCCTTTCCGTACTAATGTTAGTTAGGTCCCCATCAATCTATATATATTATATTTATAACCATCAGCCGTCAAAAGTTTTGGTTGAATAGAAAAATTGGTCCACGTTTTTTTTTCTTTTTAAAATAATAATAAAAAATCAAATTTTGTGTTTTGAAAGGTAATTGATACAATGATTGTATCCATTTTTCTTTGATTAGTCTTATCTCCGGTTTAACTATAAAAAATCCCATATTTTGAAGGTCCTGTATCCGAATGGTCTGCGATTGGTAGTGACTGACTTAGGTCGCCATCCTGGTTTTTCGGCAACCATTTATGTTTTCTCTTTTGGATTCATTCCTTTTTTTTTTGGATTCTGGTTTGTTGTGAATTGTATTTTTCAGGCAACAATGTCTGGTTCTTGTTTTGTTTATCATAAAGAAAATATCAAAATTTTATGGCAATCCAAACAAAACTCCCTTTAGATTTTCATAAATTGCAAATTTTCTAGAAATCCAAATAAAATTGCACATTTTCAAAACTTTACCATCAAAACTCCACAACAACTCACCAAAACTTGTAATTTCAAAACAAACAACCAAAGAAAATATAAAATTTTTCTAACAATCAAAACAAAACTCTAGATTTTCATAAACTGCAGATTTTCTAGCAAACCAAATAAAATTACAAATTTCAAAACTCCACAAAAACTCATAATTTCAAATCAAATAACAAAAAAAATATCAAAATTTTCTAGCAATTCAAACAAAACTCCAGATTTTCATAAACTACAGATTTTCTAACAATACAAATAAAACTACAGATTTTCAAAACATCACAATCAAAATGCCACAAAAACTCATAATTTCAAAATGAAAACATAAAACTATCCCGAACATAAAGCAAAAAAAATCACGAAAAAAGAACTTGAAAGAAGATGAAAAAAAAAATGAAACAAGGCAAGTAAAACAAAATAGAAAATTTTCTGCGAGATAATTTCTTCAATTTCAAAACTTTAGAAAATAAGGTCGAAAATTCAAAATAGAAAATTTTTGTAGTGGAGGGGGAGGAAAGAGGTGGATGGAGAACAAAGAGGGAGGGTATAAGATAAAATTAATTTAAAAATAAAAATAAAAATATGAGCAAATTAAATAATAACATATGGCCATATAGATGAGAGGGATGATCAAATTGATTTTTTAGAAAATAAAAATTATAGGGTTAATTAGATAGTGACATGTGGTCACATAGGATTATTTTAATTTTTTTAACCGGTCACCAATGCTTGGGGACCAATACAATATGGGATCCCCTAAACGTGAGATTATTCCTAATTAATCGGTATATGTGACTAATTAAAAAAGACCGACAAAACTATAAATTATTCATGCCAATTACCTATTTTTTTTATCACTTATCTTCTTTCCCTTTTCAACCTTTTAACGTTGTTATAATAACCCTACCTAAGGGCTTATTTGTGTATAATTTTTTAAAACAGTTTTTTTTCTAAAAAATAAGGGAAAGAACAGGTCCAATTCCCAATTTGTTTTTTTATTTTGAAAAAAATGAAGAACAAAATACAAGAAGAACAAAACACTTCAAAAAATATTAAAACAATGTTTTATGTGTTGTTAAAAACTATTATCAAGATCAATTTTCAAAATAAGAAACAAGTGAATTTGGGTGGCTTATTTGTTCTTATTTTTAAAACTGCTTTTTGAGAATCGCTTTTGGAAACATAAAAATATATTTTAGTGTTTTATGAAAAATGTTTTATTATTCAATTTAATATTTTTTTATATTTTCCAAAATAAAAGAAAAGGAGAATCAAACATACTAGTATTTTCCTTATTTTTATTGTTTTGATAATAAAAAACAGTTTACAAAAATTGTAGTCTAATTAGGTGAAGCTCCATCAAAAGATATTTAAGTATTTAATCATTCCATTTTCATCGCTCCAACTTTGACAAGTGAGGGTCAGCTGGTGCTTCAGGTTCTAGTCAGTAGAACTTTCCTGAACCTTCTTGAAAATGCGCCAAGCGCTTGGAATCTTCGCTGGGTGACGTGGTGTTGGAAATGAGCCTAAAAAATGCACGCTTTAAAATCTGCCCCCACGATTGTTTTATGAGGAGCACGCGCAACGGTCACCAACCCGCTTATTTTACGCGTGCAGGGGAATTGCGTCAACAAGGAAAATAGAAAGTAAAATTTTGAATCTATTAAAATATGCGATCCAACAAATTAATTAAAACATTTAATGAAATAATTGTTGGCAATGGTGTAACAATGATGATAAGAATTGAAGAAGAAAAATACACATAGAATTTTACCTTTACAATATAGGTTGCAAACGTGAAAATTTTATAGATATTATATGACGAAATGAATCTTACCGTTGTATTCGTTTTACGAAATCTAGTTACTTAGACGAATTTTATCGAATTTCAAGATAGTCGGATTTTTCACGTTTTTTGAGATAATAAGTGTCAAATAAACTATAGAAATGAGATTTTTGAGAAAATATTGAAAATCGGGAAATAATTTAGATAAAATTCAAATAAAATAATTTGAACTTAAACCGGAACGAAATAAATTGTTTTGGGGAAGAAATGAACCAGATAAGTCGTGGACACGTGGATTGAGGTGGGTCAAGTCCTTAAGTTTTGGATAAGGTTAATAAAAGACAGATTTTTTGAGACAAAAGGTCTCATTTTCTGCTAGGAAAAACCGTGAGAGAGAAAGAGTAGAGGGAGAGAGCATCCAAGCTTCCTTTTGGCGATCCACATAATTCCATCGGTTGGAATTTATCGAGACAAGAACTAAAGTTTATTGCCTCGACAAGGGCTACGTGCACATACCAAAAAGGAGGGATTTCACCGAAGATCAAAATGAGAAAATTTGGGGAAATCAAAGTTTTCGAAGAGGGAGGCTCTTGAGACCTCTCATGCTTCTACTACGCCCAAGTAGTGAGCTCTTCCTATTTCTTGATTATTTCCACTTTAAGGGCCGCTTTGACTATAGTTTCTCACTTTAAGGGGCCGTTTGGTCGAATATTAGCCGGTTTAAAGTGGTTGCTCGACACATTTTGTGGCATGCTAAGGTCCGTCATGGTCGGCTTTGTGCGCCAAGTAGGCTTCTTCCTACTTTGGATTATTTCCACTTTAAGGGTTGTTTGGCTCTAGTTTCTGCCCTAAGGGGCTGTTTGGCTGAATATTAGCCGGATTAGAGAGCCGTTTGACATGTTTTGTGGCCTGTTTTAAGGTCCGTTCGTGGCTGGATTTGTGTGCTAGTAGGGGTTCTTTATACTTTGGTTTATTTCCAACCTTAGGGTTGTTTTAAGGGAGTTTGGTTGTGTTGATGACCTAAGGGGTTGTTTGGCTTGTTTTAAACTAGCCAATTGGTCGCTTTAATAAATTTGCTTGTGGTTGATTTTGTGGTTATGTATAGTATGTCCCAAAAAATTGTTTAGGGACTGTTTGGATTAAAAAAATAATTCGGACTATTATGGTTGTCCGTTTCAAGGTGTTTTAGGCTACTTAAAGACTTGTCTTGGCCGGGTTTTATGGCATTTAAGGGTTTGCCAATAAGCAAAAATGTTTGTGAGCATTTTATATGTTACATTTGGTCTTGAGTGTTAAAGTTGTTATTACTTGATTTT
Source organism: Tetrastigma voinierianum (assembly GCA_016808115.1). Taxonomy (NCBI): domain Eukaryota; kingdom Viridiplantae; phylum Streptophyta; class Magnoliopsida; order Vitales; family Vitaceae; genus Tetrastigma; species Tetrastigma voinierianum. Next base: position 64,436 of record JAEQBH010005691.1, read on the forward strand.
GTAATAACATGATTTGGTTAATTGTTGTTTGATGAATGTTATCTGAACTTAAATCCACTTTTATTAATTGAATGACCTGTGCACTTGCAGTGATCCAAACCAAAACACATTTTCAATTGAAGCATTCTCATCCAAGGCAAACAACATATTTTATATCTTTGATCAATAACAAGCTGAATTTAATACGAGGACTGAATAGTCTTGTGGCAATACCAGTTTTGGCACTACAACCGACTCCCATCACATTTAGTCAATTTGGTCTTCACAATTAGTCGGGCCAATTATGGGTAAACCAAATAACAACTTTTTATGCGCAGCACGGGGAGTTGAATTGGGTCTTTTGGTAGCTTAGTTGATTACTGTCAAATCTAGTCTTATCGATATCGTACACAATAGTGTTTTGCAACTTTTCCCAATATCCCGCCAAACTTTGATCACTTTCTCGAAGAGTAACGCCTTTGTCTTCTTGCTTTCTTTGCTTCTATTTTCTCTGGGTAATCTTCTCCATTGGTGGTTCCTGCCCTATTGAAGTTCCTGCTAGTCTTCTGCTCATGATCAACCTTGTGGTGAAGGTGTGTTCCAACCATCAAAGCTTACCTTCCTCTTTTCTTCTCTCACTTTTTTTGTTTCTTTGGGGGGTTTTTTAGATCCTATTTATCTACTGGGCCTTTTCTACCATGGTGTTATGGTTGAATCATCACTTAATATCACTTTTGTCCTCTTCTCCTTTTTATTTATTTTTTCATATCGGAAGTTACCTTCTTTGTAGCTAGATGAGTGACCCTAGTGGTTCCGCCTTATCTTGTGTTAGTGGCGAAGGCACTCAGTGGATAGTCGACCCCGGGTGGCCTTGCAACCAGGAAACGTCCTCCTCTAGCTTCGAGGGCGCTCCTTCTTGTGTCGACACCATCGGGGTTATAACATGGCTCAAGCCCGTCGGGGAGGCTCGAATGATGCTTTATGGAGAAAGTACTCCCTCTCTCCTAATGTTCGGGTTCCTTTTCCTTCGTTGGGACGTCAATTTGTAGCCAATACGGAGGAGGATCAGGGTGGGATGAATTTTATGTACTGGCCAAAAGTCCACATCAGTGAGGGGTTGAGGATCCCTTTACCCTTACTGGTGCACCATTTTTTTCATCACACCCGTCTTCACCCCACCCACACACACGTGAACATTATATGTGTCCTATTGGGAGTGTGCATGTTGAATTTCTAGTATGTCATAAACTTAGGTTTAGAAGAGGTCCTTTATGCGTATATTGATGAGTCTAAAACTCATCTATTTTTAAGTCCATTTTTCTAGTATATTTCAGGCTTAAAAGTTCAGTTTAATGCATAATTATGGAGCTTTCATCCAAATTTTCTGTTTTGCAGAAACTTAAAGAAAATAAGCAGAATTCAGCATAAAAAGGAGTAGAAATCAGTATGGGGCTAACCCTAGTATTCTCAAACTCTTTTATGGCTTTGATACCATGTTAAGAGAAAAAGAACACATTGATTCTCATTAATTTACAAAAGGGCGAAACATACATATTTATACTCTAGTGTTAGGGAAAAAAAGGAAATAGAGTTAGAGTCTAATTAGGAGACCAAAGAGAGAAGGAAAAGAATCCTAAATAGATTAGGAGACTAAACCTAACACCTCTTACAACCTTGGTGAAATGATCAAACCAATTTAGAGGAGATTGCTTTAGACCATATAGAGATTTTTTAATGTTTGTCTTAGTCTCAAGACAAGAAGGATTTATGTACTTTTCTTCCTCTGTGTCATTGTTAATGAAGAAATTTTGATATCTAGTTGATGATGAGGCCAGTCTTGGTTAATAATTCGACAACAATAGAACATGAATTATGTTCAAACTTCGATTTACAATAAAAGTGAAAGCTTTCGGCACCAATTTGTGAGACTATGTACCACTACGAATATCATGACTAAGGACAATCAGATAGTTTGCCCATTCAATTTGTGCTCATAATGAGAAGAGCATCACCATCTAATCCTCCATTATTGTTGGAATAGTAGCATCTTAATTCAAGGCGACTTCTAAGTTGGGAAGTTCTTGTTAGTGGCCATTCCATATTTGGTCATGGACAAATTGACTGATTCAAAATTAGCTTTGGTAACATGAAGAAGTTTAAGGGAGAAAAAATAAGTTTTTATTTTGTTTTATTTTTCTCTCTATATTCAAACTAGTTCAGAGTCATAATCGAATCATGCAGAGTATAAGTAAACGCTCCGTCTCATGCATACATTTTCATCCCATGACATTATTTGATCATTTTTGTAATGAAACAAAAAATGTATAAGTTTTCATGGGAAGAACATATTTGATTTATTTGTGGAGATGAACTCTGATAATGTTTTATAAATGATAATGTTGAAAGGGCATACGTGCCATATTGAATGAAAATGTTAATTGACAAAATGGTAGGCCATCTTTAACCGAAATGGTTATGCGACATTTATTTCTATAGTATTCGAAAATGTATATATAGTAAAATTGGTTATTCGCGCCCCTGATCCTGCCAAATCGACATGGCTCGTATGGCGCGCAAAAGTATAGGTTTTAAAATATTTAATCAATTTAAAGTCAAACAAAGTAAAAATCACAAAGTATGCAAGAGGCAGTGACTGTACAATATTCATTTGACTCATAAATCATCAACCTTAGAAAACACTTTTGAATACATTTTAAACTTTAAATGCCTAAGGTTTGAGGCGATATGCTTCAGTCCATACCTTCTGCAGATGCCATTTTTATTAAGGTATGATTTCTCCATCCCCTCTTTGTTCCCGATTCTTGTTTTTGGCCTAGAATCTCTATATCCATAGAAATGCTAGTTAAATTGTTTACTAGACCAAAAGTTGAAATATTATTAGCCTTACCTTTTACTATAATTTAGAAGTGTGTAGATAGTTTTAGTGTCAAATTTATGATGGTGATGGTGAATTAACTGTTGATTTGCAGAGTGTTCTGCATAATTGGAGCGACGAGGACTGTGCGAAGATTCTGAAAAGATGCAGAGAGAAGGATTCCTGAGCAGGGCTGAGGGAGGAAAGGTGATTATCATAGATTTGGTATTGAGTACCAAGAAAGATGAACATGATTTGAATAAGACAAAGCCTTCAATGACATGATGATGATGGCTTTGCTGCTGGAAAGAGAGGTGCGAGTAAGAAATGGGAGAAGCTCTTCTGAAAGTTGGTTTCAGCCATTACAAAAATAATACCTAGATTTGTGTGTACTGTCCCTTATTGAGGTTTCTATCCCCAGTTGGCAATGATATGGTTGTTTCCCCAGAAGTCTTTTATTTTTATAGTTTTTTAATGGGGCTTTTCTTTTTTGTCATAGTACTTGAAATGAGTTGGGTTTTGCTGCTGAAATAAGTTCCATTTTTCCTATTTATGAACTTATCATTGCATATTTTTGGGCTTCTTTTTTCCTTTCTTTTCTGTATTTCCTTCCATACAGGGGAATAGAATTATGCCCTTCCCAGAGTTGTTACCATTACTGTAAAGGCCAAACTTAGATGATAAATAGAATCCCAGTACAATATATTGCTCTGCTGGCTTTGGAAAAATGGTTTCTATAGAAAAGATCAGTTCATCACCTGCAGAGGCAAACAAAACTTCTAGAAATTGTGTAATGCCCTAAGATTTGCATCCCAACACTGAAAGTAAGTCCTATTTCAAAAGTTAGTTTGCATAGGCTATAGCTACGTCATATCAAAGGCAGAAAAGTTTACAAGATTAGAATGTTTAAATATGAATTGCAACCATCCCATGAAGCCTCTGAATCCTTTAATGGGTGACGAGTTTTTATTGAATCTGATCAAGATCCCAGTAAGGAAATTCTATATAATTAACAAAGAGATAGTGATTCAAATTCTTTGTTTAACAACTATACTAAGCTTAAATTGTTAAATAGAAGAAGCGTTAAAAAATGCATGGGGCTCCACCAAATCTTTAGATTTGAACATACGAATTGGAATCACATTCCATCTGTCTAGCCATTTCTAGTAATTGTTCAATTTTTTATCTCATCAATGGATGATCCTCTGTATAAAGGGCACTGGCTGCAGGAGTGTTTTACTATTAGAAAAGAGGAAGGTGAATTGTAATATAGATGGATGTTATTCATGGGGAGGGAGCAGGTGAGTTGTTTCAAGCTCAATCTCATCTATAGAAACATGTCTGTAGCTTCATGGACCTATGGCGCTTTAAATGCAGTTGAACTAGGAATTCTGACACATAATCCACAACCATGCCCACCCCACAACTCTTCCCCAGTGACTGTCTGCGCTTCATATCCCCCACTCAAAGACCAATTGTGTCCGCTGCCTTATGTGTCTGCTGGTCCATTCTGGCTTCTTTTCTATAAGGAAAGTTCATCAACTTGAGGAACAAGATCGAAGAAGAAGAAGGGTATATCCTCACACCTTCATCTAGGCTCCTCCTCAAAGACGACAACCCAAATCTCAACCTATCACCCTTAGTTTTGATGGTGCTTCATCCAGTACTAGTAGCCCCTTTCCATTTATTTGGGGACTGGTTGAGAAGGAATGACCTCACAGCCTTTGAGACTGCACATGGGGTGAGCTTTTGGGACCATGGGAGACATAACCCTGAATTTTTCAATTTTTTCAATGAAGCTATGGCCAGTGACTCCCAAATGATGAGTTTGATTAATGCTAGAGAATTAATTGAAGCCAGTTTTTCAGGGTTTGAGTTCTTTGGTAGATGTAGGGGGTGGGACAAGACTTCTTGCCCGGATCATTTCAGAGGCGTTCCCTCAACTGAAATGCACAGTGCTTGACCTCCCTAACCTACCAGCAGAGAGTAGCAATTTAGTGTATGGAGGTGATATGTGTCAGTCTGTCCCTTCTGCCGATGCCATCTATTCTACTTAAGGTGATATTCATTTATTTCCTTGCTCAAGTGTTTGTTTCTTTATTATGCTTTCTGATTTCGGTGTTGTGGAAAAAATGAATTGTTGATAGTGTGTCCTGCATGATTGGAGTGATGAAGATTGCGTGAAGATATTGAAGAAATGCAGAGAAGCTATTCCAAGTGAAGAAGAGGAGGGAAGGTTATTATCATGGACATAGTGATAAATGAAAAGAAAGATGAAGCTGATGTAACAGAAACAAAGCTGTTGATGGACATGCTGATGATGACAATGGTAAATGGAAGAGAGAGATGAGAAAGAGTGGGAAAAGCTCTTCTTGGAGGCTGGTTTCAGGCACTATAAGATAACCCCTCTATTTGGTTTAAGGTCCCTTATTGAGTTGTTTCCTTAGTCCAACTTGATATGTAATACTGTGGAATAAATTAGGAGTGGGAAGCTTGGATATGGAATTAGTTTTACGTTTTAACAATACATCGAAGCCAAATCTCCTGATAATGATGCATGGCTTAACAATATGTTTAACAACTTAATATCAATGTAACAAATTTTAAAAGACACAAGATAGACAAAATCTTTATCAAATTTGTAGATCACTTAAAGACTTCATGCATCGAGTGCTATAATTAAGAACGAAACGGTGATTCATATTTCTTTGTTTGATAATGATATGAAGCTGAAATTGTCCGAACTTGGAAGTCATTTTGGATTTTTCAACCCAAGTGGCTCGCTCTCTCGGTTCTCTTAATTTCGGCGGAATAACGCCTTCCATGTGTCCGCCCACTTTGCCAGCTTGGGCCACATGAGAGCTTAATCATATTCTATGCTGACATTAATCAAATAATTAATTGTTCTCATCAATCAATCGTCCTATAATAAGAAGGGGTCTTGGGAGTGTTTTAGTATTGATTAGAAGATCAGAGGAAGGGTTAGTGCATTATAATACATGGATATTGTAATTCATGGGTAGGGAGAGGGAGCAGGTGAGTTGTTTAAAGCTCAATCTCATTTATATAAACATATCTGTAGCTTCATGAATTCCATGGCACTTAAATGTGCAATTGAGTTGGGCATTCCTGACATAATCCACAACCATGCCCACCCCACAACTCTTCCCCATTTGGTGTCTGCTCTTCATATCCCCACTCAAGACCAGTTGCTTCCGCCGGCTCATGCGTTTGCTGGTGCATTCTGGATTCTTTTTCATAATAAAAGTTCAAGATCTTGGAATAAGAAGAAGAAGAAGGGTATATCCTCACATTCCTTCTTTCTAGGCTTCTCCTCAAAGATGGAACTAAATCCCAACCTATCACCCTTCCTTTGACCCTGCTTCATCCATTGGTAACCCTGCATTTCTTTGGGTGACTGGGCTGAATGAGGAAATGACCTCACAGCCTTTGAGACAGCACAGACTGGAGCTTTTGGGACCATGGAAGCAATAATTCTGAATTTTCCAATCTTTTCAATGAAGCACTGGCCAGTGACTCTCAAATGTTGAGTTTGGTTGATCATGCTAAAGAATTGAAGCCAGTTTTTGAGGGGTTGAGTTCGTTGGTGGATGTAGGGGGTGGAACAGGACTTCTTGCCAGGACCATTTCGGAGGCGTTCCCCCAATTGAAATGCACAGTGCTTGACCTCCCCCATGTTGTTGCTAACGTACCAGAGACTACCAACTTGGTGTATGTTGGAGGTGATATGTTTCATTCTATCCCTTCTGCGGATGCCCTTCTACTTAAGGTATCTACTTTTCTCCTTTGCCCAAATATATGTATACTCTTGTATCATGGATAAAAGCTGTTTAATCAATTGTTTAATCTCTCTTTTTTCCTTTTTTTCAGTTATCCCATTTTAAAATTTACTTCATTTTTTTCAATGTGATAGTGTGTCCTATGATTGGAGTGGGATGTAGATTGGTGTGAAGATACTAAAGAAATGTATAGAAGCAATTCATGAAGAAGACGGAGGAAAGGCATATCATATAGACATAGTGATAAACAAAAAGAAAGATGAAGCTGATATAACAGAAACAAAGCTGTTGATGGATATGATGACGATGACACTGGTAAATGGAAGCGAAAGAAATGAGAGAGTGGGAAAAGCTCTTCTTAGAGGCTGGTTCCAGGCACTATAAGATAACCCCCATATTTGGTCTAAGTTCTCTAATCGTGGCGTTTCCTTAGTCGAAGTTAATCAGAGGTAAAGTGCAAAAATACCCCTAACGATTTGGTCATTTGTCCAATTTGGTTTTTTAACTTTTTTTGGGTCAGTCATCACAATAAGAAAAATCACTTTTTCTGTTTGTTATTTACTGTTGAAATAGTACATTTGGGGCCGACAAATATTTCCATGCGTAGAGTTGAGGAAATGAGTCGCCATACATATTTTAAATTTTTAAACAAAACAACTCTAAAATTTTTGCTATTATTTTTTATATAATTTATCTATAATTTTTATCAATTATTTGATGAGTATTAATTAATTTTCATGTATACCATTATTTTTAAAAAACTAATAAGAAAAATAAAAAAAATATTTTGCATAAATACATATGAAACTAAAAAAATAATTATATATGTTTTTTCACTAATTAAAATCATATCATCCTAAAATTACGAAGATTATATTTTATATTTATAAAACACACGTTTTTGCAACAGCTTTAAATCAAGGTAAAATATTTACCGACGAATATTTATCAAGCAGGGTAATCGTCGACAAATAGTTATATATAAGCTATGAAAAATTTAATTTGCAATGGAAAAAGTGGGTCGATAATTTGCGATGGTTGAAGTTCACCACCAAAGTAAATGTAAGGGGGTTCGGCTTTACCCAATTTTCTTGTAGTGCATCACTTAACATTTCTACCATGACACACTTATGCCCTTGCCTTTAACGAATTAAATAGATAGGCAAACATGGTATTAACAATGCTAACATATAGATCAGACGCTAGCATTTTAAACTACGCTCTTAGGGCCGAGCTCGATAAAAAGGATTTCACTATTTTCACTCAAGCTTACAAATGATCTTATATGGTATATTACTGCCACTTTCTTAACGCACCTTCACCTAATTCTCTCACATCAAATATGAATGCGCCCTCATTTTCCAAACACCATCTAGACTCTCACAGTTCTTAACAACATCCTTCAACAGAATGTATAAAAACCTCCTAACATTGAGAGAATTAGGCAATACCTACAAATATTCATCCCCAAACCACCTTTTTTTTTGTAAGTGCTTCTATATTTTTGGTGTGGTATCTTTGCATTAAAACGTGTCCCATATTTATCATCCTCAAACGGAATCGAACTGCATATGGATCACATGTTTCCTATTCCGCTCAATCAAGTCAACATAATATTTCGCCTTTCCATAAAGTTCTATCAATCAAGTTTCACTCGATTTCCTCTCATATTCACTCATTAAGGAATATTTGTCTTCCATAGAAAATCATCAATTATGATAAAATCTTCTAGATTTGCTCTTACAATAACATTCCTCTTGGTCTTATTATGCTAAGTGAATATCATTTTATGATATCTCGTAATATTCACCTGCAAACGGATCGACTAAATATGGTAAGACTCGCTTTACCCAACACTATAATAAAAAGTTAATCAATGATCGCTTAGTCAGGTCATAGAAGAATTACAAAGACACTTTTTTAAAATGTCATGGTGTAGACTGACATAGTATATGTTTTTAATACAATTACACTTGTTACAAGATCATCTTTTGTAATTAAAAATATTGACTCTCATATTTATTATGACACTTTTATGAGCTTTTATATCTTCTTGGGTTATAAATCCTCTACACTCATGACACATATGTCACTATATTTTTTTACATTAAAAATATTATTTGCATTAATTTCATTAGTTATAAATCATAATATAACATCTCATAGTTATTGAAAATTCGCAAATAATATGAAAGTCATATACATAAGAAAAAACATCATATCAAAGTTACATGGATAAGGAAAAAAACTATCTATATATAAATTGATCCAAAATTACATTTGTATATATTCTCAACAAGTTTTCATATTCTATGAGTAGGAATATAAAATATTATTTAATTAGTAGGTAGTTGAGGATCTTCCTCTGAGAGAGTGCTTTAATCCATCAAAGCCACCACAAGGCCTTCTATTCATATTTAATGGTGGAAATAAAGTTAATTCAATGAATAATTACATTTATTACTTAGATAAAGTTTGATGATTGCATGAATCATTATTTAATTAAATACATTAGAGAAAAGATGATGATCTATAAATAACTTAATTAAATACATGGCATCAAATAGCAAATAAAAGACCCTCAAATATGGCCTCTAAATAAATTCATTAGAATTCCTATAGCACTTTGCACCAAGAAAAAACACTAAAATACTTAACCCAAAGCCTCAAAATAAGACTAACATAATTATCAAAGGGCCCATACCTGGGCGGGCCCTATCTTAAATGCCTCGCTCAACAACAGGGACAGTACATACTGGTGGAACTTCATGAAGGGATATGCGGAAATCACCCAGGTGGCTGGACATTGGCACATAAGGCCCATACCCAAGGTTACTACTAGCCGACCATGCGGACAGATGCCGCCGCCTATGTTAGAAAATGTGATCGCTGCCAGCGACAAGCTCCCGTATCAAGACTCTCGACCCAAGATTTGACTACCATAACAAGGCCTTAGCCCTTCGCTCAATGGGGTATCGACATAGTTGGGCCATTCCCTACTGCCCCGGCTCAGAAGAAGCTATTGTTAGTTGCCACCGACTACTTCAGCAAATGGATAGAGGATAGAGGCTGAAGCCTTTGCGTCCATCAAAGATAAGGAGGTCGTTTAGTTCGTGTGGAAAAGCATCGTGTGCAGGTTTGGGATACCCCAGTCAATTGTAACAGACAATGGGCCACAATTCGATATCTAGGGTATATAGGAACTTCTGCAGTGAATTAAAGATAAAAAACATATACTCCACCCTGCAGTACCCCCAAAGAAATGGTCAGGCAGAAGCGTCTAACAAAAAACTCCCGATGGCTCTGAAAAAAAGCCTACATTTGCCCTCACATACGAGATGGAGGTTATCATCCCCACGGAAATTGGAATGCCAACCATTTGAATAGGAATTCCTGAAGAAACAAGCATTGAAGCCATAATCAAAGACCTGGACATGGTTGACAAACTTCGGGAAGCAGTAGCCATACACATAGCTTCATACCAGCAACGGTTAGCAAGTTGGCACAACCGACGTGTAAAGCCGCGCATATTCAAAGCCGGGGAGCTAGTCTTGAGAAGGGTTTTTGAAAACACGTCCAACCCAGTAGACGGGAAGTTCCAACCCAACTAGGAAGGACCATACATTGTGGTATGAGTAGGACCCGGGGCCACCTTACGCATTAAATGCACTTTCGTACAAGAATGTTGTCCCTGTAATGTGGAAATGTCATGCACCTAAGAAATATTATCGTAGGTATTTATTGGGGAAGCATTAATAATAAAAGAATATCCTTTGTGCATTTCCTCTTAAAACCTACTGTCACTTGTTTCTAAAAGTCCAGACACGATTCATCCACTGCATCTAAAAGTTTAGATACAATACTGTCTCTGTCAGTATCTAAAAGTCTAGATGCGCTTGTTGTCCGATTACATCTAAAATCTTACAAGTATGACATCCGAATTAGCATCTAAAAGCCCATGTGGTTGTCGCTCGGGCCGGCATCTAAAAGCCTAGATATAGATTTATTGGTCCGGCTGGTACCTAAAGCCTGTGATGCTGTGGACATATCCGACTGCATCTAAAATCCAGATATCGGTTGTCGCTCAAATTAGCATCTAATAGTCCAAACACAATGTCGTCCCATTGCATCCTCTAGGCATGGTTGTCGCCTTGGTCGAGTTCTTAACGAACAATGCTAACGGTCGACCTTTCAAATTTCATTAAAATACGAAAGTGGTCACCAGAATTAAAATAAAGTTTATGTAAGTGAACAAAGCGTTTACTTGCAAAGTTTTCCAACATAGCCAAAGCTAACTCAAAAAAGAAAAAAAAAAAAAAGGGACCTATTCCTTAGTTAACGACACCCTCTCGAGTCTTCGACGCCCGCCTCGACTTACTTCAAAGATTCAGGTCTTATCGCCTACTAGGACCGGGGGGCACCTCGGGTTGTCAAAGAACTTTGGAGGAAGTGGATTAGAGGAGTCATGTATGCCGTCTGGAATGTTTGGCCAACCCTGTAGATGTTGTTCTTGAACGTGCAACACCCATAGCTGTAGGCAAAGATAAGATCCAGGGACCCATGGTAATCTCTCCGCAAGTCTTCCCTGTCCTTGCTTGCTCGGGCATGAAGGGAAGACACCTCACGCTTGGACGCCTCGAGCTCCAGTAGAAGCGACTCCCGCTCAGCCTCCACGTGGGCGAACTTGGCCTCTAAGCGGGTGATCTCACTCGAACACTTACGCCCGCCCTTTCCTCCGTAGGTGTGGCCAAAGAATCTGTGGCCTTAGTCAAATCAATCTCCACCCCGGCCTCAAAGTGTTCCTACCGCCAGCCTATCATTTGGGCCACCTTGGCTTCTTGCTTAGCCTCGTCCCTTTCTTTCTCTGCCCGGATAACGCTTGCCACGCCATCTCTGGCCTCATTTTCCCAACGTTCCAACGAAGCTTCCGCCGCGCAGAAGCAGCTGTCCGATGATGCGAGGCGACGACTGCTTATCATCTAAGCGGACTGAACTCTCATGTCGGGCGGGCCATGTTCCGTATAGTCGCTGCCAAATTTCTAAAAAATGGTTAGGAGTTAGAAAGATTTTTTTATACAAAACCTAAGTCCTATGCTTAGACTTCAGACTCCTTACAAGCTCCAATCTAATCGCCGAAGTCATGGATTAAGCGATGAACATCCCATTTTCGGCCACAGGCTGGATGTTCTCTTTATCAACATAAATGGGAAGCGGAATGGAGTATTGCTCTGAGCGAGTCGTCATAGGCATCCTAAAGTAATTTTAATACAAGTCGTGGCATGCGCTGGCCACCAGGATTCCTCTTGACGAGGGGTTCCAAAGAAGGGTTATTTCTCAAGACGTCCTCAAGATCCGGAGCCTCTATATCCAATGAGGGGCGAACCCTCTCCAATGGCAGAACATACGTACTTACAATCACACGGTCAGGGAACCTTTTCTAGCTTGGTTAGGCGCCGGTAGGCCTAGGTAAGGATGCTGGAGTAATAACTACCCTTGATGGGGCACCCATTCCAACCTCTTCAACATCTAGAGGACTCATAGCCGAAACCTCCCCCTCCATAGGAATATTTGCCTGCTTCCGCTAGGACCCCTTTAGGCCGGTCGGGTCATTGAGGCTAGATCTCGGGATCCTACCAGACTATGACCCCATTCTACTCGAGTCTCCTTTCGGGAGGGAGGAGATCGCCTAGGTCGCTCTCAGGACCATAGGTGTTCCGCACCTCAAGGTCACTGCATCGTTTACACTTTCGTACAAAGAAACCCGACAAAGAAGGCTAAAACATATCTTCCTCCTCAACAGGTTCAATATCGGCTACTCTTGTCCAATCTAGAAAATCTTCTAGCCCGACGTTGATTGCCTTTGTTTGCCACGCCCTAGCCTTTCTCTTCTTTATAGGTCAAAAAGTAAAATGGTCAACTTTGAGGGTCGACTAACACGTACCTTTACTAAGGTCCTTGCAAATGGCCCGTTTGGTCCTCTTGAGCAGGAGCCTGAGAGGAGCTCTCAAATCAGCTCAGAGACCAGTGAGGAACAAAGTGCTCCCCCTTATTGATCTCCACGGGCAACGAGACGAGGACGATAGGGATAATGGAAGGAAAAAGGTTGTCACCTAACTCTCGCAAATTCTTCACCGTCAGCAGAAACTCATGATTGCGCTTTGCCTCCGTTATCTTAGGCAACCACCTGATGTTCTCCAAACCAACCTTCTCAATCCAATTTACTAACCTACTTTACCTGCGCCATTCCAACGTGTACATAAAGAAAATCTCCGAGGTAACGTTAGTACATAATCCAATCCAGCAACGAAATATCAACCTAGCTAAAACAAACCTAGGAGCATTAGTGACTGATTCATGTTGAAGGGAAGCCTGATAGATCCGGGCGTCTCATACCAAGGGCCCCTAACCAAGACAACCCCCTTTGCCTCAGTTTTGGGAGAACCAGGGAGCCCGATTACAAATAAAGCTTTGAATTATGGGCAGACATCGATAGTCTACCCCTAGCCCCGAGCTTTGATGTATAAGCAAAGCAAATCTCCACCAATGATATCCAATGCAGATAAGGTCAGAGCACACCGCAACTCCATCGTGGATCCGGGTCAACATTCGATGGATAAGCTGCAGAGGTGCCCGAAACATAGAAATCAAGCTTCACCAATGACGACACAGGGAAGTGAACTCCAGCCGCAAACTACTCCCGGGTAAAACAGAAAGCGCTATCCGCTTCCCCTATTGTCGAAACAACCGGGCCGTATGACACTTCTAAACTAATGTCAAGCCGTGGATACGATGTAAGGATCTTAATTCTCCATGGACATGGAAGAAACCAAAGCGCTTTACAAAAGGATGATCCCGCCCAAGCCCTTCCCGCATCGAACCTAACTGTGTCCTCTTGACCTCCTCGCCATCTCTATGCCGACAATAAAAAGTGGGGAAGCGGGAGGTCAACTCAAATAACCTACCAAAATGATCACAGGGCTAGAAGGCCCAAAGCTTTTATAGCTCTTATCGAGAAACCCTGCCGTGGTGCATCTCAAACCCACGTGTATATCACCCGAAACCCACTGCACTAAAAGCTGCAAACGGTAAACAAAACTAACAAACAATCCACCCAAAATAAAAAGTAGAGCAAATAAAAAAAGCACTAGAAGATCAAAAGCGATCAGGATCCCCCAAATAGCTCATTCACCAAAAATTTTAGGGAAAAGTGGAATACTTTAGAACAAAAAGAGTAGAAGCAAAGAAGCTGCCTTCCGGGCATGTATAGGGTAATGCATGAATAGGCGCATTAATGGCACCGATAGATCAACCGCAATAGAGTAATATATGGGCTGTTCCTAACGCTTCAGGTTTGCAAAACACTTCGCCTTCTCGGGCACAAAACAAAACAAGTAAGACATGTGGGCACAACGTCGTACGAATGGAAGACCCTTGGGCTTGTTCATCAGCTGTGGCTGGGCCTCACAACTGGGCAGAGCTTCCAATGATTTAGCCTCTATTCGAGAGGTAATGCAGGTTACCTATGAACAGATAATGGCTTCTAGGAGTCCCCTCAGAACTGCATTCCTCCTAGTTCTGGACACGAAACAGTAATGGGAAATTTAAATTCAACGCAACGGTATGTCCAAAAATCCAATTTTATTCAAGTATGCCAAATAGTTACATTGCAACCAAGACAAACATATCCAAATGCTCTGGTGGATCCCTTTACAAGAATATCCGCGTATTAAATGTACTAAGCGGCTTTACAATCGAAGAGGAAAATAAAAAAAAATTCTAAAGGAAAACTAAAAGCAGATGAAAAGGACGAAGAGGGAAGAATGGGAAAATCAAAGACGTAAGATCCATTAACCCACTTAAAATTTCCCCTACTCTCAACTTTGTACCTCGAATCATTAAGGAAGCTGTAGGGCACAGAGTCTGTTGATAGAACTAAAAACAGGGCAAATGGGCGTAATCGTGCACTCATCCACGACTTCCGACCGACCTACGCAAGGCCCAAACGAAGAGTTCGAAGGCGATATCGGCGAGGAAGGCCCTATATGTGTCCGAAGGGTTGGATACGTACGCTGCCTCAAACGCACAATATCCATAAGTGGCAAGCAGTTGTAGAGGCCTTTGGAAATCTCCAATCTATTATTATTCCACTCACATCTGGTGAGGAACTCTTAGGGGGATTGAGCTAATCAAGACATTTGTTAGGAATCTTATAAATTTCGCTAACCTCTTCATCATATATATAGGGGTTAGTCCCTAATGCGTAACAAATGCATCATTGGGGACACAATATTTCTTGGTAACATGCGCCTCGGGACTAATTCACATTAATCATTTCCAATTTCCCATACAATGGGCAATAACAAACAAATATTTTCCTCGCCTAGAAGACCATGATATTCTAGACGGGAAAAAGGGGGGCATTGTGAGTACCATAGAATTTGGGCCCAAATCATACTATCCAATAGCCCGACGTCTGCATGAGCCCATTGCCTGATTCAAACCCATCAGGGCCCAAAACAACTTGTTTCCTCAAAGTCATATGGGGTCATGACTCCGGGAAAGATCCTCATCCCATCCGGGGTTCTGTTCCCTACCGGCCGTACTACCGTCTACAAGATATTCGTCCATGGATCTCTTAATTCACTACGTCTTAAAACTATAATCCTAAAAATGGGAATTAGTCTTTGATAAGGAAAGTCAAATTTTATCGGAGATATTATCCCTCCAAAAATAACGGAGAATTGGTCTCTAATAAGGAATGAGAGATTCTATCGTCAACATAATATGATTATCTTTCCAAAAATCAAGGAGAAATTCAAGTATAAACAAAAAACCCCCCACAGAAAAAAGGTATGCAATTCTGTTTACACTAATTGGCTTCCTGATCTTCTCCATCCTTTTGGCTAACTTAAGCATTGGAGAGGCGGTCGACACATCGTCGTCGTATCCCTTTTCTTTTTTTCTTGCAGGTTCACGTCGTCCAACTGATGCCCCGAAGGCCAGACAAACTAGGTATTGACAAATCCCATTTAAAATTTACTTCATTTTTTTCAATGAATGTTAGATAGTGTGTCCTACATGATTGGAGTGATGAAGATTGCGTGAAGATACTGGAGAAATGTAGAGAGTAGTTAAATTCCAAGTGAAGAAGACGAGAAACAGCATATCATAAGATATGGTGATAAATGAAAGAAAGATGAAACTCGATATACAACAAAGTCACATGGATATAATGATAATGATTAATCGGGTAAATGGAAGCGAAAGAAATGAGAAAGAGTGGGAAAAGCTCTTCTTAGGGGCTGGTTTCAGGCACTATAAGATAACCCCCATATTTGGTCTAAGGTCTCTAATTGTGGCGTTTCCTTAGTCGAAGTTAATTAGGGGTAAGGTGCAAAACTCCCCTGACATTTGGTCATTTGTCCAATTTGTTTTTTAAACTTTTTTTGGGTTTAGCCATCACAAGAAGAAAAATCACTTTTTCCTTCTAATATTTATTGTTGAAATAAACATTTAGCGACATATATTTCCGATGTAGAGTAGTTGGGGAAATGTGTGTCGCCAAAAGTCTCCCAATGGAAATTTTTCGTCATTAATAAAATTTTTTTAGAGACTAACTATCCGATAGATTTGGACCATTGCTATTGCCAACAAATTTAATTAGTTGAAAATACAAATAATAAAATAAATTAAATTTTTTAAATCCTACTTTTATAGTCTCCATTTTCTTATATTGGTGTTGTGTTTTGCTCAACTTGGATGATACTTTAATCTTAAGTCTTTTCTTAGATTTTTCTTATTTTTGAATAATTACTTATATGTCTACATTGTTCTTACGAATCGAACTCATGACTTCAAGGATAAAAAGAAGCAATTATGCCACTAGGCTTAACTTCATTATTTGTAATGACAATATATATATATATATATATATATATATATATATATATATATATATATATATATATATGAATAAATTGTAAATAGAAAAATAAAATATATTTATACATTTATCATAATTCTTATATTGTATTAAAAATTCGAGAAAAATTTTTATAATATTTTACTTTAAATACTAATATTATGATTGATGTCAAAAATTATATCATACATATTTCTAAAAATTTCAAACAAAACAACTCTTAAATTTTTGTCAAGTATTTTATAAGGAATTTATCTATAATTTGTATCAATAATTTGATGAGTATTAATTAATTTTCATGTATATCATTATTTTTTAAAAATTGAAAAGAAAAATAAAAAAAATATTTTGCATAAATACATATGAAACTAAAAAAATAATTATATATGTTTTTTCACTAATTAAGATCATATCTATCCTAAAATTACGATGAATATATTTTATATTTATAAAACAACAATAACGTTTGCAACAGTTTAAACTGCTGCAAAAATATTTTGCCGATAGATATTTACTTTTGTAATGCCAATCAAGCGATTTTAATGGTTATATATAAGCTAAGAAAAATTTATTTTGCAACGGAATGAGTGGGTCGATAATTTGCGATGGTTGAAGTTCGGCACCAAAGTAAATGTAGGGGGTTCGACTTTACTCAATTTTCTTGTAGTGCATCCCCTAACATTTCTACCATGACACACTTATGCCCTGGCCTTTTAACAGATGCAATAGATAGGCAAATAGGGTATTAACAATGCTAACGTGGCACTCTGCATGTGCATTTTTAACTTACGTTCCCAAGGATGACCCAGATAAGAAGGATTTCATTATTTTCAATTAAATTACAGTCAATCTTATATGAGACAAGGTTGTCCCTTTCTCTAACATCGTCTTCACCTAGTTCTCTCACATTGAAATATAGAATGAGGTCCCCTCATTTCCCAAACACCATCTAGACTCTCACAAGCCCAACAACATCCTTCAATAGGATGTATAAAAACCGCCAACATCGGTGAGAATTATAAATACTCATAAATATTCATCCCTAAACCACCTTTTTTGTATGTGCTTCTACATTTTTGGTGTGGTATCTTTGCATCAAAACGTGTCCCATATTTATCATCCTCCTACGGAATCGAACCATGATATTATGGATCACATGTTTCCTATTCTGGCTCAATCAAGTCAGCATAATATTTGCCTTCCATAGAAAGCCCATCAATCAAGCTAGCTGATTTCCTCCCATATTCACCATTAAGGAATATTTGTCTTCTATAGAAAATCATCAAATATGATCAAATCTTCCAGATTTGCTCTACACAATATCTCCCTCTGGTCTTCCTTATTTTGCTAAGTGAATATCACTTTTTAATATTCAGAATATTCACTCTAGAACCGGATCAGACTAAATATGGTAAGACTTTGCTATTCAGCTTAGTCTACCGATCTATGCACCAACAAGCTGTAATTTCGAATTTTATTGTTGAAACACATGATTTAATTTTTGTCTAAGATCATGATAAAAAATCTCTTCAACAATAATAATTTTAAGATATTATATATCATTTCTTATATCAATATAATCAAATTATCGTCATCAATTAAATGAGATTTTATTTTTCTAGTAATTATTTTTATTCAATTCTTATTATTATTTTTATTCAAAGATAACAATGGATGTGAAAAGGAATCAAATCTTCGTGAGGTCTGAAAAATGAGGGAAAATGTGCACAAATGTCATGACGTTTGATAGTATGTCTCTAACGTTTTTTTTGAGTTCAATCATGCCCCTAACGTTTCTACCATGACACACTTGTACCCTTACCATTAACGATTTCTACATATAGGCAAATGAGGCGTTAACGTTGTTGACGTGGCACCTCTTATGTGCGTTTTAGCTGATGTGGTGGTTTTGCATATGATTCATTAAACCAAATAATTATTTTGACAAAAATGTCTTTATCCTTTACCTTCCAACCCCCTCGATACCCCTCTTTCCCCGAAATTAATCCCAATTTCTTTTTCGTCTCTTTCCTTTTTAAACCCTTATCAAAACCCAAGATTCAAAGCTTCTTTTCGGTTCCCCTTAATGGCAACCAAACCTAACCAACTTCCATCCTCGATTCTTTTTCCTTTTCCACAATTTCTAAATGGTCAAACAAAGACCAAAAGCACACACCCATATGAAATCACCTTATCTTTACTACCATATAAAGCAAAATGAAACAATAATAATTAAAAAAACAAAAACAAAATGCTGACTTCACAAAATAGAGAAGCAATGTACTTAGTGAATTGTCTTTGCAATTGCCCGACATCCATGGTTGCTTATTTTTTTTGTCTCTCAAGTTGTCTCTTTTTAGACAAATTCAAATGAACAATTTTTATGTCTTAATTATTCTCACAACTTGGTAGTAATTTATATGTTTTCCAAAACACCAAAAGTAATTTACTTATCCATAAAGATGTAAAACCGATTCATTCAATCGATTCTATACATTAACGAATTGATTTGGATTTCTAAATTTTACATGGTAAAATGTATGAATTAAATTGTCCATATGACATTCATCACATATGTGACATGACATTGACGTGCAATGGTGCATCACATTGTATATGCACGGGAACATTGCATTTCATAGGTGTGAGTGCATGGTTGAAATCAAACACCACATTGGTGATTGATGAGTGGGCTTGGTGCCATTGGGCAAAGTCTAACAGAATCGCACTGTTGCATGAAATGGTAAAAAATTGTGTAGGGTAATAGCAAGAAGGGCTAGACACTCCATCGGGTGAAGACCTGGTACTGGTTCATACACTTCAATAGTGAAAGTCCAAAAAGTGTAGGAAGGCATGCAGAGCTTGAGGTGAGACCCCGAAAATTAGCTGCCTGAAAAAAGATACATGGTTTTGTATATGAAATGATCATTCGAGGTTCAACATCCAACAAATTTGGTTTATAAACAAATAATTTTATTTCGAAAAGGATCATTTGATGTAATCTATTAATGACGTGTTTTTATCACACATCGCATCGTATTGTGTGGTGGAGCCTTAGCGTTCTGGGGTTATGGTGCATGAGTGATTCTCATCTCATTTCATGGCATGATATGTAGAATTCCAACCTAGGGACATATTCTGCTTGTAATTGTGATGTGAATGTAAAATGTCACGTAACATCAGACAGGCACTTAGGTAAGGAGTAGCCTCTATAGGAATTACTCTACTGGGCGTGGCTCAATACGGGATAACATTTCGGGTGCGGGCATGCGTTGGTGGGCGGTGTTAAGACCAAATAATATCTACCATTTTCTACCACTATTACCAAAGACTAACTAGAATCCGTGCACCCATACCAAAAACATGATACAATTCATAAGACGTGATATCTAAATTTATGAAACCATTACTAGAAGACTATAATTTAATCCCCGGCAATGGCACCAAAAACCAAATATAACTTGTATGCTTAGAAGTAGACTAATTTTATTCACTAAACTCAATTAAAGATTTATTTTGGTCTTAAAACTGCAAGTGCACAGGTCGTACAAGTAATAAAGTGGACCTATAAGTTCGGATATCGTTCCCACAGAGATTGAAAGAAATTAAACTTCAAACCAATTCCGACTATTCAAGTTCTACACTATTTGAACGCCTATTTTAGATGAAAATTTAGTAACCCAACAAAAAATTGTACTAACTAGAATCCTACAATTAATATAAAGGGAAAAAAAATCCTAAATATAAACTCTGGATCGAACTGCATCATCACGGAAGTAAATATCGATTTCACCGCGTGAAATTGTCAATTCCTGCATCCTAATCTCTTTCTATTTTCCCTTGAGTTGGAATCTGAATTTGTCAAGAGACAAGGTAGTATAGTTTGGATTTCTCCTCTAACCATACTTTTCACTAAGTAGAGGTTCATGTTCACTTATGAAACATGATTCTAATCAATTACTTGTAAATTGAATTTCTCTGCAAGATCTGGGTATTTTTCTTTTCCAATACTTCATACCCATTTCTTATGACTGTAGATCTCTTGCTTCCTAAGATGTGCAATTGCTAGATTCCTACAAAATGAATGTGATGGTCTCATCCTTAAGATCTGAAAGAGTTCTCTCTTTCCTTGATTAGATCTCATGTTAACACGGGATCAAGATCATTCTTCCAAACCAAGGAGAGATCTTTAATTGATTAAATTGATATATCACTTAACCCATTCTCAAACCATGAGCAAATTGAGGATTTATCTAAGTATCCTTTCAGAGCGCATTAGTTCTTTAATATTAGTCAACATACCCCCAAGTAACTGGTCTAAGCTCTCAGGAATCTCCATCTGTGTGTCACTCGGAGGGCCTCTTGGAAATCAAAGCAAAACAATAGTCATTTCTTGGGTATAAGCTACTAAAATTGGGAAAAATTAATTTCAAGAACAACACTATTCAAATAAATTCAAGATTCAACTCAGGAAATTTTCTTTTCATTTTTGTAGAAAAGATCATAGCTAACATTAGATCTTTCCCAGTGGAAGTTGTGTTCTCGAAAATTGGATTACAGCATAGACTAAAATACTGATAAGGAAAATTCCATTGTAACTGTAATCGACTGAAGAAATGAGTTCTAGCGTTTGTCTGGAGTTCATTGAATTCAAACAGTAATCGTAAATGAATTTCAACATTAAATTTAAACTTCAAAACTTCTGAACAAATTACTGTTTCAGATCCAGTAAACGAATCAAAATCCCACGCTAAACTAATCTACGAAGAAAAGATAAGATAAGAAAAATAAAGAAAATATAATACAAAAGAGTCCTCCGCCTCCCTGTGTACTATGGTTCACGCTGCTAATCGATTGCCTTGCTTTCCAATGCTTCTATTTATAAAAGAGCTCCTGGTGCCTGGGGCCCCAAAATTATGGCTATGAGTACCCTACGACGCCAAATCTGCACTGCCTTCTCCGTCATGATAGAGTTTTGTGTCTTTATTGTAGGTCCTGTTGTAGGTATACTGTCAGACTTTAAGATCTTGTGCTCATTCTGCTTTAATTGCGACAACATATTTTGTTACACATTTTCTTTCCTAAAGATGATAACCCCAGAGCGATACGCAGTTTCTTTGTCCTCGACAATATTCTGTGCATTCTTCAAACAGTTATGTTGCAACATCGATAATCATGTCGCAACACAGTTTCAGTGCAGCTTCTGCAAGTTAGTGTCGTGATTAGTGCCCAAAAAGTGCTATTTTGAGCCCTATTCAAGATAGCTTTTGGAGTGCCACATTGACTAATCGACATCAATTTGCCAATTGATGCGCAGTCCACTTAGTTTCACTAATTCCATTTCGAGATTGTTTTTGGTAATTTCATAGGTTTTTCCGTGCCTCAGCCAATTAGTTCAAGTTTGATGTCAAGATATGTGCCGAATGCTGAGGATTCACAGTGTTTTCAACCAGAAATGTGAAGGCAAAGTGATGAATAAGAAGTGCAGAGAGGATGCAAAGAGCAAACAGAAGTGAGCAATCCTGTGATTTTGCTATGATTGCGAAAATTTTCAAGATCCTAGCGAATTGGGAATTTCCTTTCGCTAGGTTAGCGAAATTTCGCTAGCTAGCTTAAATTTATCAGTGCCTACGAAATTTTCCACTCGCTTATTCACAAAAATACTCGCTAGTTAGCGAATTTCGCTAATAGCGAAATCTGAATGTTGCTAGCGAAATTTCCCATTTTCGCTATCTCTGTAGGACTCATTAGGGCTAGCTTAAATTTCATTTTTAAGATAGCGAAATTTTCGCTATAAGCACAAATTCCCCATGTTTTTAAATTGTCGCTTTCCTATGTTTTTGGTATACGGATCCCAAACGACCACGTTTGATGTATTACCATTTTGACCCTTATGTAATTTCATTTTAGGCATTTTTATTGGCCACTTTGGGTTGCCAATTATATAAACTCCCCACCTTTTTGTAACCCTAAGGAACTTTTCATTTAATACGCTTTTCCCGTAGCTTTCATTTTGTGGTTCTATTTTGCTTTCTCTTCTCTCTCTCCCTCTTTCTTTTCATTTTCCTACTGCCAAACACCCCTTGGAGGATGGACAACTCAAGGGATGTCAGCTGCTTCCTCATAGCCTTGGAAGAGGAGGGCTGCTAGCTTGGTTCGGGGTTATCGCAGGTTGTCCTCATGCTTCAATGTTATAGGTACTCAGATTTATGGTTCCCAAATCTTTCCAAACTAGGGTTTAATGTCATTTAATGTCTTTCCTTGGTCAATACTTGCCATGCTTTCTTTAGGCTCAAAGGTATTTAATGTAGATGCAATCGTACATTCTTGATGTCATTTACGAGCCATGGGAATGAGGTTAAAATGCTAGGGTTTCAAACTGAATGGACTTCAATGTTTGGGGTAGACGGTCGACCTAAATAGGAGGGCTTTGTGGTTAGGTTTGCAGCTAAACAAAGAAACTGTTTGGCTTTGACTATATGTCATTTTGCCCTAATGCGAGAGAAGAAAACCTGAGGACACTGTATTGTACCCCATGTTGTCAAGCTAGTGACCCAAGCCTTCAAGGTTACCATTTCACACTTTTATTTAAGCCATTGTACCAACTAAAGGAATTAACCAACTCCCTGCTTTTAACAAAAACTGAAAATCCAAACTAAAGCCTCAACATTTTCAAACACTGATGTTAATCATTCGTGGGATGAAAACCCATCTCGTGTTCGACCTTTAGACTGCTTATATCAAGTAGTGAGTTTGACTAATGCATGCAGGGAGGAGCTTAGGAATATAAATTTTGTTGATTCCACATCACCCTACCGTGGCAAGAAAAATGGCGCCGTTGCTGGGGATGGTGCCAAACTACGTATGATGAGTTGATGTGTACTTGTAATCCACATTACAAGTGTTGGTGACCTTTCGGCCCTTTAATCTTTAGGTGCGTGAACCGCAAGCTTTCTTTACTTGGCGCCACACGCACCGTTTTTGTTCGCGCATTGCTTTAACTAACGACTTCTTTCGTGCTACTTTCAGTGTTCTTTGTTCTATTTCATTTTGTTTAACAGTGTTTATGATCGGGACAAGAGGGACATTAGGTAGATTGCAAAGAGTGGAGTGCACCACTGAACAAGGCCGTGAAATCGAGTGCACAAAGGACTCAAATGGATCCTCTACCTCGAGGAACAAAGAAAGTCAACAAACGCCTCCCATGAATCAAATGGCAGACGATGAGGGAACACATACACCCTCCTGCAGTTAGTGCCCCTCCCGCATCAAGTACCCCACTGAGGATGGCAGCTGAGACCCTACCTAGTGCCCCTGCTTCCCACATTTCATGGAATGGAAAATGAAAATCTATATTCACACATACGGGATTTTGAGGAGGTATGCACAACTTTTAAGGAGGGTATAACTGATATGGATTTGCTCAAGCTGAAAGCATTTCCACCGACATCAAGGATAAAGCCAAAATATGGCTCATTCAATGAGGCCTGAACGACAGAAATTACCGATCTTCTGCCGAATTTTTGAAGAAATTCTTCAACGCAACCAAGACCAACAAACTTTGAAGAGGCGGATCTACACTTACTCGCCTATGACAACGAAATTCTACCACGCTTCGAGAGATTCATGGATACCACGTTGCTTGTCCACATCATGGCTCTCGACACCGATGTTAGTAAATCATTTCTATAATGGTATGTCCCCGCCATGAAACAATTGCTAGAAACCATGTGTGGAGGTGATTTTTTAAGTAAAAACTGTGATGAAGCTATGATTTCTCGAAAGAAGTGTGGCTGAAACTTCCAAGGGATGGGATAAACCAAACCCGAGAGAGGTGGAGAAAATGAGGCCCTCAGCACACCAAAGGGGAGGAATTTTTACACTTTTAGAGGACATTGAAATGAAAGCAAAAATCTCAACCCTAGCTAGGAAAGTGGAGGAGCTAGAAGGAAAGAGGCTCCATGGAAGTGTGCAAATGGGACGAAACACCGCATTGTGCCAACCCATTCATCAGTTGTCAACCCACTGTTAATCCAGGAGAACTTCATCCAAGTGCCCCATCAGTGAAGGATTTGATGTCGACATGCAGCCGAAGGTCAATACAAGCCACAACCCAATGCCCCATATGGTAATAATCTACAATTCCACTAAAAATCACCAACCTCTCTGAAACCTAATCTCGCTTACAGGCTCCCTGTGTGCCAAACAATGCTTTGTTCTCATCTCAACCACAACCGTCATCATCCTCTTCAATTCATGAACAAGCTTATACGAATTTGAGCAAGGTGGTAGGCAATTTTGTGGAAGAACAAAAAGAGATCAATGCACAATTGGCACAAAGGATTGACACTGTAGAAAGTACACTGAACAAAAGAATAGATGGGCTTGAGAGCAATCTTAATCAGAAAATAGACAACCCATGATTCAATCGCTACAAAGATCAACAATATTCTCGAGGTACAGAGAGAGGAAGGTTCCTTCCCAAACATTGCCAAATCCTAAAAGGGGGCCAGGAGGTAGGTTCATCCAAAGAATTCAGTGACGGACGGCGGCGCCATAATCACTCTGAGGAGTGGAAGGGAAGTAGAGCAACCAGGGCCCATGACTGCTGAAGACACATGCAAAGAAAAAGAAGCTGAGCCTGAGAGGGTAGTCCTTAGTAAAGACCCAGTGAAGAGAAGCATGCCCCCTCCATTTCCCCAAGCACTACGAGGCAAGAAAAAAACTCCCAAACCAAGCTGAAATTTGGGAGGTGCTAAGGCAAGTGAAGGTAAACATTCCACTGCTCGACATGATTAAGTAAGTCCCAACTTATGCAAAGTTCTTGAAGGACCTATGCACAGTCAAGAAAGGATTAGGCATTGAAAAGAAAGTTCTTCCTAACTGAAAAGTCGCTGCCATAATCCAAAGCAAGAACCTACCAAATATATGATCCGTGGATCCCCACAATTTCGGGGCCAACATCGGAGGGACTTGCATAGATAAGGCATTGCTCGATTGGGGCCAAGTAAACCCGTCGCCATACTCAAAGGTATGAAGCTAGGTTCGGGAGCTTAAACCCACCAACATCACTCTATCATCGCCATCGACGTGAAGATCCTCAAGGGAATAGTTGAGGATGTGTTGGTTAAGGTAGACAAATTCCTACTATCCAAAGAGGGACTTTGTGAAAAGTTTCGACACCGAGCCAATAGCAAGTGGGCCCAATCATGTGCCGATTATCTTGGGAAGACCATTTCTGGCCACAGCCAATGCAATCATCAATTGCCGAAATGGAGTCATGCAACTCACATTTGGCAACATGACATTGGAGCTGAATATTTTTCATTTGAGTAACAAGCATAAGCTGGTGGAAAATGAAAATCAAGGGACTGATGAAGTGTGCCTCGCTGACTAAAATGCGTGGAAGCCAAGTGTCCTTAAATTGCAAGAATTGCCAACTGTGGTGAAGCAAAATTTGTTCGAGTCATGATCACACACGCGGGAGCAATTGCTCAGTTCAAAATCAACCAGTGAGAAGAAAATCGACAAAGAGAAATCAAGCATCAAGGCCGCAAAGATAGACTATCATAGGGTTAAGGAGCTTCCTCCTGACCCCCATGAATGAAGTTAGGTAATTGAGCTGATTTGGTGTCAAATGAACCAATTATAAATTTGTGTTTTTGCTTTTGTTTAGTTAGTGAATTTTAATATTTACTATTTTTAGTAACTTTCTTTTAAGTAATTTTATTTTAATATTATTTAATTTTTGATTTTTAGATGTATTTTAAAATAATAATTTTTTTTTAGTATTATTATTATTTGAATAATGAAAATTAATTTTCCTTGGTGTAAAGAGTATTTCACACAATAAATCGCCATGTGACTCCTTCTAGCCCCTTCAAAGCTCTATATAAACAAAGGGGCTGGCCATTTGGTCATAGTTCCAAAAGGCTTTCCCCCTCCCTCAGAGCTCAGTGCCCGTCCGCCACCAGCTGCGCCCGCATCGGCTCGCCCCGCCAAAGACCGTCACTGGTCGCCGCCACCAGCCCACCGGCGCCCTACAACGCCAAGAGACGCCCGTGCCCCCCGCCCACGGCCGTCCCCATTGGGTAAAGGTTCTTTGTACCCCAAATTGTAGCCTCCTGGTTCAACCGCGGCCTTGCCCTGATCGACCGGGTGGAGGAGCACTCGCGACTTCCCCCGCCCCTGCTTCGCCTCCTCCCACTCACAGACATGGTACGCACTCGCAGGTGTCCCGCCCGAGGGCCTCTGGGTCGGTGTCTCAAGACTCCATAGCAGGAGGAGCAGTCCCAGTCCCACCGGCAGCCTGAGCCGCCCTCAGCCGCCCCCGAGGAGCCCTCAGGGGTTCAGGAGGTATCGATCTCGACTGACCCCAGCCCTTCCCCAATGCCTCAAATGATAATCCAGGAGGGCCCTCGCCCCAAGGGCCTGCATGATCAGACCGGAGTCATCGTCATCCAGCCTCACCGCATCCTCACACCACAGAGGCGAGCCTATCACTCCCATCTTTCGCCGTCTGCTGGATCGACGACCCTTTACGTGGACCCCGATTCCGGAACGCTCTGCCCACGCCGAGATTTCCATGGAGAGTCGGGACACGACGCATGTGCGCCGATCGCCGACTCCCTGGTCAGTGGACTCCATGCGCTTGATTACTCATTACTCCCTGCTACCGTACATGATGCCACTGCAGTTCTACTATCCCCGGGTGGTGCTTCAGTTCTACCACTCTATGACCTCCCGGGGAGCCGAACCGCCGGAGCCCGATTCAAGATGTATGATCGACCGGAGTACTCCGAGCGGCGACATATCACCGTGATTAGGCCCGCGCCAGAGCAGCCACCCCGAGGGTATCAGATTGGCCTCACCCGACATGCAGGGAGATGGTCCGCATTCGCCGCGACACTACAAAGAGTCCCAGACTCCGGAGGCGCCCCGCCCCGATGCTTCTCATTGATCACCGTCGATCAGCCTCTTCCCCACACACAGCGACACGATGGGCCACAGAGGGGGAGCCTATACTGAGGCTCAGACCGGACTTCAAAGGGGATTCCCCGCCCAAATTCCTCCGAGTCAGCGATGACCTCCTCGTCGCATTTCTCAGCACAAGGTCCACCGCAAGGCCCGGCTCGAAATGAGTATACCTTTGTTGATGCCGACTAATGAGCCAGTCCCTGGGAGCACTTGGGTCCACAGACTCATCATGATGATGATCTAATGCCCTCCAAACATGTCATGATGGAGAGAGCCATGGTGACGCCTCTATTTCTTTTCTCTCCTCCAAAGAAGAGGACTAGGAGGGAGGCAGACTGACGAGAGGCGTAGGACTCCTGGTAGGAGAGACATCCTTACCCCGAGGTAGATGGAGAGGGAGTCCAAAGGCCGCATATATCTCCCCTCCATTCCTCCTCCACCTCGTCACCTAATGTACCGACACCCCCGACCCATCATATACAAGTAAAGATTCTCCTCGAGTACGCTAATGCCTGGCTCGGGCGGAGCCCCAAATGCTATTGATGTCACCGCTTCGCTGGCCACTACACAGCGCCGATGGACCGTGAGGTTGACTCCGAAACGAGACCACTTTAGAGCACCGTCATACCATGCTCCCGCAGATCATGAGTCACCCTGCCTCCCGCATGTTCCTGCCCCATCGAGACGAGCCTAGCAAAGAAGGCCAGTAGCTGCTCTCCTTAGATATGTCACACAAAGCAGTTGAAGAAATTCTTCAAATCCCACTCACCAATTTGAGATTGTTCGTCTCTAACTTTCCTACCCCTATTACATGTTTCTACTTTGACTGGGAGGAAAAGTTAAAGTTAGGAGTGTATTCTATTATATTTTCATGGGCTATTGTTTTTATCAATCGCCAATTAGTCTTGTATAGATTCATGTATAGCCAATAGTAAAGGGTACTTTGTTATGTTTAGCTATATCAAGCATGTATTAGCCATTTTGGTTATATCAAAAGCTTTATAGCACTATTTACATTTTACTACACTTTTTCAATTCACTTTTGTATCTTCATTTTTGTGTATTTTCTCTTGCCTTTAGTTGAAAAATTGAAGCCCTGAATGTTACCTTAATGTTAGAACATTTCCATGCATGATTTAGTTTTGGTCACTGATATTCAGATGTTCAACGCTGAACATTCCCTTTAGCTAATTCACACACTGCACACCGGGTTGTACCAATAGGTTGAGAAGCTTGCATCTTCTTTCCACTTTGCAGCCGGCCTTAAATTGGCTGACGACTCCATAATAGGTTTTTGTTATCTGCGCATAAAGACCAATGTAGTCTTCCAAATGAAAAGGAAAAAGAAAAAGCAAAAAAGAAAAAAGGAAGAAAAAGAAAATAGTGTTTCAGACGTTTGCCTTGAAACCCGAACACGGTCCGGAGGGGTATATGGCGAAGTTTTTAAAGCCCGATGCCCTAAACCTTAATTGGCTGGGAGTCATCAATTTGCGGTTCGCTATAATGTGGTGGATAGTGAAGTTTAGCGGTTGTAGGTGCTTAATTCTCGAAGTCATTCCTGGGTCCGGGGTGAAGCCCCGCAGAGTTTGTGGTCAAGGATCCTTTTCGCTTGATGCCCTAAACCTTAATTACTGAGTCATCTATGGACTCCTGCTGAACGACTTTGGTGAAGTCGTAGTTTTGTGCATTGCACCCTACATAGCAATCAAGGAAGAAATAAAAGCGTCGCTAGCCTTATTTAGGTTGGTCATCGCTTGGCGCCATGGCAAGAGCTGTGCTCTGGGGGAGGGAATAGCTTTGTACTTTATTGGTTCAAGCCGTTATATTAGGGGAACAATTAGATTTCGTGGAAATTGTGCCGGGCCTCCTAGGAACCAAAGTGTTGCCCTAAAACTTTATTCTTCTTATATGGTTTTTGGTTCTCTCATGACCGGTTTTCATGGGCATGGTGTAAATTATTCATGCCAAAGGTAAAGCTTTACCCGTTTGCTATACGCTTTTTTTGACCCAAATACACTTTTTGTAAAAGCACAAAGATTTGCATCCCATTTTTTGCTTTAACATCAAGTAAGGACTAGCAACGTGTCGGTTGGTGTGATTAAGGCCCAAAAGTGCTATTTTCGAGCCCTATTCAAGATAGCTTTTGAGTGCTTTTTTTTACAAGACTAATCATATCAATTAAGCCAATTGATGTGTGCAGGTCCACTTAGTTTCACTAATTCCATTTCGAGATTGTTTTTGGTAATTTCACAGGTTTTTGCGTGCCTAAGCCAATTAGTTCAAGTTTGATGTCAAGATATGTGCCGAATGTTGAGGATTCATAGTAATTTTCAAACTTAAAATGTAAAGGCAGCGATGAATAAAGTATGCAAGTAGAGGATGCAAGGAGCAAAACACTGTGAAGCAAGAGTTAACCTAGGATTTTCGCTTATGATTGCTAGTAAAATTTTCACGAGATTGCAAAATTTCGCAATCCCAAATTCCAGTCTGGGAATTTTGCTTAGGCTAGCTTAAATTTCGCTAGCTAGCGAAATTTACTGTGCCTAGCGAAAATTTCCAATTTCGCTATCTCACAAAAAATTTTGCTAGTTAATAAATTCCTCGCTAGCTAGCTTAAATTAATTGCTAGCTTAAATTTCCCATTTTCTATCTCTCGTAGAATTTCAGTTAGCTTAAATCTCGCTTAGCATAGCTACCTATGCGAGCGAAATTCGATGGCGAAATTGTCGCCTCCTGTTTTTGGTATACTTGGATCCCAAACGACTAATGCTTGATGTATTACCATTTTGACCCTTATGTAATTTCATATTTAGGTATTTTTTATTTTCACACTTTAGTCGACTTATATAAACCCCCACCTTTTGTAACCCTAAGGAACTTTTCATTCAATACACTTTTCCCGCAGCTTTCATTTTAGGGTTCTATTTGCTCTCTCTCTCTCCTTTCATTTTCAGCTACCATCAAACACCCTGAGGATGACAACTTTATATACAAGCCAAGCCTCATACCTCTTTGAAGAGAAGGGTCGCTTAGCTTAGTTTTGGGGTTACCGCAGTTGTCCTCATGCTTTGAATGTTACAGGTAATCAGATTAGTTCCCAAATTTTTCCAAATCAGGTTTGTCGTCATTTAATGCTCCTTCCCTTTGGTCAATACTTGCCATGCTTTAGGGTTCAAGGTATCTTTAATGGTAGATGCACCGACATCTCTTGTATGTCATTTACGAGCCATGGGAATGAGGTTAAATGCTAGGGTTTCAAATCGAATAATTTGAATGTTTAGTACTGGTTGACTCCAAATAGGAGTGGTTTTTCCAGTTTTAGAAGCTAAACAAAGAACCCAGTTTTGGCTTTCTGAATTATATGTCATTTGCCCTAATGCGAGAAAGAAACCGTAGGACATCAGACACTTATGTTATTGCTTAGTGACCCAAGCCTTCATAGTTACTACTTCACTTTGGCTTTAATACATAGCCAACCGCTTGAACAAACTTCAACCCTCCCCTGCTTTTAACAAACCAAAATCCAAAACTAAAGCCTCTACCATTTTCAAACACCGATGCTAATCATCTGGATGAAACCCATCCCCGTGTTCGACCCTAGACCGCTTATACTGGGTAGCAGCTTGACTAATGCTAGCAAAGAGGGGAGGAAGCAGAATATGGGGCGGTTGATTCCACATCACCCTACCGTGGCATGAATCATGTCGTAACCCAAGTTTCCATGTCGCGACAACATCTATGTTCAGGTTATGTTGCAACATTGTCTTATATTATCTGCATTTCTATCGCGTCCCAAAAATTCATTCGCGACATAGTTTTGTTGCCCTGAGCTTGATTCTTTGTTGCAGCCTTATTCTAATGTTGCGACATACTCTCTAGGTGTTGTAAATGTTTTCTATCGTGACCCGGTTTGTTATGTCGTGACAGAACTTCTCTGGATTCAACCTATCCCTCGTGGTCGCGACCAATTTGTTACGGTCGCGGACACTACTTTTGTATTATGTTGAGTTTCGGTCGCGACATAGAAAAGTCCGTCGCGAATTTCTGTTTCTTTCTACCACCATATCTATGTAGCGACGTAAGTCCTGCCTCCCAAAGATCTAAGTATCACACGGCTCTTTGTCGCAATCAAGGCGCCTAACAAGTAAGATCCCATGTCGCGACCTGCATTTCCTTGGTCGCGACAAAAATTCCTTCTCAAAGGTTTAAATCAGCTTTCATTGTTGCGACTAAAGCTCTTACATCAGCTCTTCCTTTCTGTCTCATCTAGTTTGTCGGCGTTGCGTTAGTTGTGTTGCGATAGAGAAGTTTCTGACGCGACAAAATTTCTGCCTTCTTCATGTTCTATGTGTCACGACATGTTGTCTTCTGTTGCAACTTTACTCTTATGCCAATAATTAGGCTCCTATGTCGTGGATAAAACTGTCGCGACCTAAATTGTCAAGTAGTTTTTACTTTATCTTCTTGTTAATTGAATCCTTCTTTTTGCATTAATTCCTTCTCAAAAACACAAAGTTTGTAAATATTCCATATAATTCGCATTAAAATAAATAGAAAATACTAAAAACAAGCCAGAAAAATAGATTAAAAATAGATGAGTTTAAGACTCATCACACGGCTCTCATCCGGGGCCACGAGAGTGAAGAAAGTCGGCTTGTGGCTTTATGATTATTTTTGTAATATTTTTGGAGTAAACAAATTTTGGCATGTACCCTTATGTAAAAGAGTTGAAATTGAACTCAAGTGTAATTGTATGTAAAAAGGGTTGTAATTGAATTATCGTGAAAACTTTGTTACATGGTTGTCTGAAATTTTGAGGCTCTGCCTCGCCTAGGCGAAGGTGAGCTTCACCTAGGCAGAGTAGTTCGCTTAGGCGAAGTTAGGTGAATCTGGGGTCAGACCTGTAAGTGAGGTTTTACCTCGCCTAGGCAAAGGTGGGCTTCGCTAGGCGAATTCGCTTAGGCGAACCTGAGGCCTCTTGTAGACACTGTTTTCTTGCAGTGCTGTACATTGTGCAAGCTGGTTCTTGGGGTAGAGCTCCTTGCTCGAAAGGGGACTCTGTCTGGTTGTGTAAAATCACGGGTTTCGGAAAATAGGGCACCATTGTGTGGTATCGAGTTGCATGATATCCATAGGTTTTCCGCGGGTTGATGATTGATCAACGGATCCTCGGATTTTTGGGGCGTCACAGTCTACATCCACGAGAACAACAGCTTGAACTTTTCACTAGAATAAAATAGGGTTACATAAAAGGGTATTTATAATAACTCTGGATACTATCAAATTACAAAACTACCCTTATACCCTAAATATACTGTACCGTACCACGGCAACCCTAACTTAATATTTCACCCCCAACAAAAGAGGTTATGCATGAAGGGTCGATCAAATGCCTGAGTGGAGTGGAGTGTAGCGAAGGCATTTGCCAAGGCCTTCTAGCCTAAATATGAGCCACATGCCACACCAATCTTCACCTTAGCAAATATCCACCTCTTTGAAGAAAATCAATCATCGCTTAAAGACTCAACAAGGGACAATAGGTCGATGCGTCTCTCATCTAACATCCAGAGATGTTAATAAAGTTCAAATAGTGCTTGAACTTTCTATGGTAACAAGCTTTGTCAACATGTCTATTGCATTCTCAGAAGTATGAATCTTCTCAAGCAATAACTCACCATAAGAGACCAACTCCCTAATCTTATGAAATATCACGTCCGTGTTTGGTCATTGCATGATACATCTGGCTCTTTGCCAAAAATATTACACTCGATCAATACAATGCAACCGAACTCCACCTTGTCAATTCCCTCGACTGACCAACTCGCAGTTACAATGCTTCCCTTGCGTATCTGGGTCTATTGCCAGCATATCTCCGACTCATGGTAGAGATAATGCAACTAGTTGTACCATAGACTTCCAACAAATGTGTCCTCCGCCAAGAGGATCATAACATGTGGCAGAATTTCTCACATCCAAATCCCCTCCATAATTCGCATCTACATATCCCACAACTGAAGGAACACTCTACTGTCTACTGAACATGATGCCATAGTCCGTAGTCCCCCTCAAGTATCTAAAGATCCACTTGATTGCATCCCCAATATGATCAGTTCTCAGATTCGGAGCAGGAAACTTGCTTATCAGACTAACAACTTGTGCCAACCGGGTTCAGGCAAACCATATATTACATCAAGCACCCCACTGCACTTACATATGAGACCTTTGACATGTCATGTACATCATTGTTTGTCTTTGGGCACTGTGTAGTAGACAATCTGATTCGCTAAACATAGCCACTCTGAGACAACCATAATCTCCCTAGAGCTCTTTCTCTATGAATCTCCATCCCAAGAATCTTCTTGGTTGCATCAAAATCCTTCATGTCAAATTCTTTCGCTTCTCAATAAAGATCAATTTAGTTGACCTCACTCTTATACTCTTTGCAGCTAACTCAATATATCACCCACATAGCAACATAAAAATAAATGAACCATCATCAAGAGTCTTCACATAAACACAATAGTCATACCTACATCTTTGTAGCCAATTTGGATTATATAGAGCCGAATCTTTCAGATTACTGCTCGATCAGTTTCTCAACCCCTTTATAGTGATATCTTCAATTTACAGACCAAGTGTTCCTATCCATGTTGAGTAAACCCTTATGGATGTACCATTTAGATAGTCTCCTCTAACTTACCATGAAGGAAAGCAGTCTTGACATCCATTTGCTCCAACTCCATATCAATATCTGCTACCAAACTCAACACTGTCCTGATAGAGGTATGTCTGACCATGGGGGAAAAAAATCTCATCATAGTCAACCTCATGCTTCTATGAGTAACCCTTTGCTACTAGGAGAGCCTTGAACTTTTCACCCTTATTTCTTTCGAACCGTTCTTCTTCTTGTATGCCCATTCGCAGACCCTATAGCCCTCTTCCCTTTAGGAAGTTCCACCGACTCCCATGTTTGGTTCTTATGTAGATATTTCATCTCCTCCTCCATAGCACCAATCCAACTACCTTTGTCTTGGCTATGTATTACCTCCTGAAAGTTAGTAGGATCCCCACTACTAATGATTAGTGCATAAGAAACAAAATCCTCAAAACCATACCTGGTAGGTGGCCTCTGATAGTGCACTCGTTTCCTCGCCCCTCGTGGCTGCCTCATAGGGTCATGATCTTTTCGTACTAGATCTCTCTGCATTCTGAGTACCATCCTTTGCATTATGAGTCTATAGTCTAATCTATACCACATACTATCACTCAGAATGATTTTTTCGAGCCTCGATCTCATTCTTTTTCTCGAAAGTATTCTCAAGAAATATGTCTTTCCTCTATAAAAAATCACATCTCTATTGGATCACTATCTTGCTTTTACTTTCGTGATCTCATAGCTTGTAGTTTCCTTACCCCTTATGATATCTCAAATAAATGCATTTTCTAGATTTAACATCAAGCTTCGATCTCTCATCTCCAACAATGTGTGGATAGGACGGACATCCAAACACTTTTAACCTTGAGTAGTCTATCTCATTACCTGTCCATACCTATTGATCAAGTAGCATGCCATACTCATTGCCTATGCCCAGAACTTCTTTTCTACCCCTACATTCAATCTGATACATCGAGCTCTTTTAGGTATAGATCTATTCATCTTTTTGCCACACCATTCTGCTGTGGTGTCTTCCGGACTATGAAGTGCCTCTTAATCCTATACTCCTTACACAACTCTCTGAATCTTGAGTCTGTGTACTACGTACTATTATTAGACTTGAGGCATTTGATCTTCCTCCCTGTTTGGTTTTCCGCTTCAGTTTCCCACAACTTGAATTTGTCAAAATGTTTATGACTTACGTCGCATGAAGTACACCTAACCTTTCCGTGAATAGTCATCAATAAAACTTACAAAATATACACTGCCTCCCAAAGATGGCCCCCAAACGTTTGTATGAACATAATCAAGAATCCCTTTTATCTTCTATGTGGTTGTCTTGAACTGGACCTTATTTTGTTTCCTTAAAACACAATATTTGCAGAACTCAAGCTTGCATGTTTTGATACCCTTCAATAGTTTTCTCTTATGAAGCTCTATCATCCCACGCTCACCTATATGCCCTAACTGCATATTCTACAAGGTTGTACTGTCTAACTCAAGCTCTATGTTTGAAGCTCCGCCAACAATTGTGGTACGCATCAATTTGTAGATATTCCATATAACCTTCTACTCGTTCATTACTGTCAAGACATCTTTACTCACCTTCATTACTCCATTAGCATATTTGTAATTAAAACCATTATCGTCTAGAGTTCCTAATGAAATCATATTCTTCCTCAAGTCAAGAACATGTCTAACATCACACAATGTTCTAATGACACCATCAAACATCTTAACTCGATGACTCTCTATTCCTCGACAACCCCAGATTGAAGCATTATTACCATCATCATAAAAAACAAGAATTATTAACATGTGGGAGTGTCATAATTTAATTCTTTATTGAAAGCCATATGATAAGAACATGCCAAATCTATAATCCAAGAATCCATTAGATGATCTCGACTAGATGAAACTGAAAGCATATCACCATCACCACTCTCTAAGTCTCCTTCTTCAACTACATTAGCAGACTTTGATGAACACTCTATGTTTTCCGTGTTCCCTCTTCCATTCTGGACATTCTCGTTTTATGTGCCCCTTTTCCCCTCACTTGTAATGTGATGCCCCAAAATTCAAGGATCCGTTGATCAACCATCAACCCCATGGAAAACTGCGATATTGAGAACACACTAGTGTCCCATCTACTGGATCCATAATTTTACAAAAAACAGAGAGTCTCTCTACACGAAGCTTTTGCTCAAACTAAATCGGCAACAACATACAATGCGTTGCAGAAAACATCACCCGCTAAGAAACCCCGGGTCTCGCCTAGGCGGCTCATCACGCCTAGCGCGCGTAACCTCACCTACGTGATCAGCCCCGTGGTTTTCTTAGGAGAAGCCCACCTTCGCTCTAGGCGAGGACCACCTCGCCTAAGCCGCAGGCGTAATACGTACTAGATGGCCATGTAAAAGAACTCTTTCGTATTTGTTCAAATACAACTCTTTTTAAATAGAAATACAAATGAGTTCAATTTTTAACTCTTTAACATAAAATTACATGCCAAAACTAATTTACTTCAGAATATTACAAAAATAATCATAAAGCCATAAGTCGACTTTCTTCACTCACTGCCCCTGATGAGATTTCCGCTTGACCTTGAATTTGATGCCTCGCACCTGAATGTTATCTCAGATAGGTGAGCCATGCCCAAGAGGATTAATCTTTATAGAGGCTACTCTTTACCTATACATAATGTCTACCTTTGGCATTTTATATATCTACATCATAATTCCAAGCAAGAATATGCAACTCTAGGTTGGAATTCTACATTGCCATGCCATATGAAATGAGATGAGACCACTTTATATCATAACCTCAAGTTCTCATCGACTCCCACCACACAATGCAAGGCTGTGTGATAAAATCGGCTATCACTGGACATAATATCCAATGATCATTTTTCAAAATAAAATCAATTGTTTATGAACTAAAAGATTTTTGGATGTTAAACCTCGAATGATCATTTCATACTACAAAACCATGTGTCTTTTTCGGGCAGCGAATTTTCAGGGTTTCACCGCAGGCTTCGCACGCCTTACTACACTTTTTGGACTTTCACCGTTGGAGTATATGAACCAATACCGGGTCTTTCACATGAGGGAGTGTCTAGCCCTTCTTGCTATTACCCGACACAAGTTTTTACCATTTCATGCAACATAGTGCGACTCTGTTGGACTTCGCCTAACGATTCTGATCCCACTCATCAATCACCAATGTGGTGTTTGATTTCAACCATGCACTCACACCCATGAAATGCGATGTTTCCGTGCATATGCAATGTGATGCACCATGGCACATCAATGTCATATCACATATGTGATGAATGCCATATGGACAATTTAATTCATACATTTGACCATATATCATGGACAATTACATTATATACATATAATCTCTAAAACAAACATTCAGTTCAATGTTAATATATAAGCACACATATATCAACATTCATCAAACAACAATTAACCAAATCATATTATTACAAAATCAAGTAATAACAACTTTAACTCTCAAGGCCAAATGTGACATATAAAATGCTCACAAAAAGCCCACACAACGGCCCCAATCGCTTTAAACTCGTCATAAACCAAGAAACAAGCCTTTAACCGGTTCACAAACCGCCAAATAGGCCCTAACAACTCGCATTATTCTTTTAATCCAACAACCTTAAACAATTTTTGGACATACTATACATAACCACAAATCAATTCACCAAACTGACCACAAACGGGCGCAAAACGACCATTAAAGCTGTTTAAAACAAGCCAAACAACCCCTTAGGGAATCAATACAACCAAACTCCTTTAAAACAACCCTAAGGTTGGAAAGAAACCAAAGTAGGAAGAACCCCTACTAGCACACAAAGACGGCCATGAATAGACCTTAAAATAGGCCACAAAACGTGCCAAACAACCCTTCAAACCGGCTAATGTTAAGCTAAACAACCCCTTAGGGTAGAAACTAGAGCCAAACAACCCTTAAAGTGGAAATAATCCAAAGTTGGAAGAACCCCTACCTCTTGAAGAGCAGTAGAAATGTAGGAGGCCTCAAGGACACCTCCTAAACTCAAAAACTTTGATTTCTCCGAATCTCCTCATTTGGATCTTCGATGAAATCCCTATTTTCTGGTAAGAAGGTATGCATCGCCTCTAGCTGGCGAGATTTAATCCAGCTCGGGCCGACTTACTCGACCTATGTAACCTCAAGGGATTGTCGAAAGAAGCACTTGGTTATCTCCTCTCTCCCTTTTTTCTCCCACGACTAAACAATAAAAAATGAGAGTTCTCTTTCCCAAAATCTGTTTGGTCTAACCTATCCACAACTTAAAAGCTCGCCCACGTCGCGCCACTTTGTCCCTAATCTCTACTTAAGGTCCGTTTCTCGCCCCAAAACAATGAGCTGCCCCATTTTTAAGCCTAAATTATATTTTAAATCGAACTTTTACTTAAATTATTTCTCCACTTTCAAGATTTTCAAAAATCTCAAGCAGTTCACTAGACACCGATCGACCAGAAAATCGTGAAAAATCCGATTATCTGTAATTCAACGAATTGTCCTGCAGTAACTAGATTTCACGACGAATCCAACAAAGGAGGTCCGCTTTGTCATCTGAGATCTAGAAAATTTAAGGTTTACAGCTTGTACTATAGCGGCAATTTACCGTTTTGCCATTTTTCAGAAAAATTCAAATTTACCAGGGTTTTACGTTCTTCTCCACTTAAAAGAATTTTGTCCTCGAAATTCACACACACTAACACGTACACCCACATGCATATGACACAGTCATTTAATGTCAAATGACTAAAAATACCTTCATCCTCAAATAAGAAAGGATAATTGGTATGTATAGTGTCTTCGCGTTCCCATGTTGCCTCTTCCACTCCTCGGTGCTGCCACAACATCTTTACTAGCCTCAGGGTCTTGCCTCGATAAACCTGTTCTCGACTATCCATGATATGTATCGGTCCCTCCTCGAAGGTTCCATCCGCCTCAACAACAAGCTCGCCCCATCCACCACATGAGTCGGATCTGGAGTGTACTTCCGGAGCATGGAGACATGGAATACCGCATGAACACCCGATAGGTTTGGCGGTAACGCCAATCGGTAAGAAACTGTACCTACCCTCTCGAGTACATCGAAGGGCCCAATATACCTTGATGATAGCTTTCCCACTTGCCGAACCTGATCACTCATCTCTTAGGCATCACCTTCAAGAAGACATGATCTCACACCTCAAACTCTAGAGGTCGTTGTCGCGATCTAAGATAGCTCTTCTACTCATTTTAGCCATGAGAAGCCGCTTTTGTATCAAATCCACTTCTCAGAGGTGTCTCTAACTAAATCTCGAACCCGTAGAGGGTCTCTCTCCCCATCATGCCCTCACCCAATAAACCGTAGATTGACAAGGTCTCCTATATGGCCCTTCATGGTGCCATCCGTATGCTCGATAACTATTGTTGTTGGCGAACTCCACCAAGGGTAAATGCTCTTCCCAGCTACCATTGAGATCTAGAACGCATGCCCGTAGCATGTCCTCTAAAGTCTGGATGGTCATCTCTGACTGACCGTCCGTTTGAGGATGAAAAGCAGTGCTCATCATCAGCTGTGTCCCCATGACTCGTTGAAAAATCTTCCAAAATTGAGCTGTAAACCTAGGATCCTGATCCGATACATTAGATATTCCAGACTTCCATACTAACCTAACAATCTCCGTATGTACAACCCCGTACACTCCCAGAGTGAAGGTCAACCGTAGAGCCGTATGTGTCGACTTAGCTCAACCGGGTCCACTATCTCGTAATACTTCAAATTATACCGGCGCTTATAACATGCTTGGGTATAATAAAAGTAAATGTATATTTTTCCGAAATAAAATAATGCTAAAAATAAAATAAGCAAAACCCAGAATTAATACAAAAGTTAAGGGTAAATTGGTAAATTCCCAATTAAGGACTTAAATGACATAAGAATAAAAGATTGTATGCAAAAGTAGGAAATTGAATAAGTTGATTTGAAAATTAATAGAGAGATGAAGGACCTAAATGCAAAAATGGGAAAAGAATTCAAAATTGAGTTAAGCCAAACATGGCCTTAACTCCAAATTGAGGATAAGACCAAATTGGTCTCTCAATTGGGGTTTCACGTTTTGGGAGAAAGAAAGAAGAGAAGAAGAAGAAAAAGAAGAAGAGGAGAAGAGAAGGAAGGAGACAAGAAATCAAAGGTTTGGAATACTATGATTTTGTATGGAACCAGTATAGAATTGGTTGTATGAATATTGGATGTTCAATTTCTAGGGTTTAGTTAGGAATTCATCATAACCTTAGATTTGTTGAAAGTCAGTCAAAACCCTAGTCAGATGTTGAGTATGGAATCCTCCCTTCGGGTATGGATTCTTGGTTTATGATATATGGATACTTGTCTGGGGTGTTAGAAATTAACCTAACTCACAAGTATTTGAGATCAATGTTCCTAATTAATCTCTAGCGTTGGGTTTTGCCTGTGTTGTAACACACTTGGGAGATGTTTTTCTGGAAAGTATATGAGTGTTATTTGGGATTTTGGTTAGATTTATGGAAAAAGGGACGAAATCAGCAAAATTTGGGTAATTTTCAGGGTCCCACACCGCTACAGAAGGGGATCCCCACGCAAGAGGTAGGTCCACGCCAGGTATGTCCATCGCCGCGGCGTGGCCGAGAAGGAGGAGGACAAGCTCCTGCACGCCTGTAAAGGAAGCTACTAACAAAGGCCTACGACACAACAGAAAGCAGTGGCTACGCCATGCGTAGCCACTCGTTCACAAAGATAGAAATTTTTGTGTTTGTTTTTGTTGTGTTTTTCCATCGCTCCTAGGACTTGTATATTAGACTAATGAGGACCCTATAAGTGTATAAAAGGGTACATTCATGTTGGTAAGTAAAGGGAAAATTAGATCGTACCTCGCCGCCGAGGCGAAGCGAATATGTGGGCAAACTTAATGCCCTATGATAAGAGAGTAAGTTCCTGAATAAGTATAAGTCTGCTATAAGTACAGTTAAATATTTATAAGAGATTATTTAATAAAGAATATCTCATATGTATACATGATATCAGTAGTTATTCATGTA
Source organism: Tetrastigma voinierianum (assembly GCA_016808115.1). Lineage (NCBI taxonomy): Eukaryota > Viridiplantae > Streptophyta > Magnoliopsida > Vitales > Vitaceae > Tetrastigma > Tetrastigma voinierianum. The sequence goes on from JAEQBH010005691.1 coordinate 105,757, forward strand.
TATGAGATATTTTGTTCTAATACCTGAAAGATTATTAAGAAAACATAATAAAACTGATTGCCTGCCTATGACCGGGTAGTTGAATAGATAGGCATGCCTATAGGGGTACAACACTCAGAAAGATACGCTTTATACATATTTCCAGGCCCCGTTTGGCCAATGACATGTATCTCGCTTTCGGATTATTATAATGCCCTCTGCCAGTCAGATAAAGACTAATGTCTTCAGAGTAGTGATAGTACCTTTGGGTACATACCGTTCTTTCCCGTATCCACTTCTAAGGTATTTGTAGGCATGAAACATAAAAGAAATTGACAAGTATACGCAAATGAGATTTATATAATAAATGACATGACATGATATGAGAAGCATAACATTACTATGTGATGATATGGAAACAGTGACAAGTACATGTTGATAAGAATAAGAAGAAAAGTGTAAATGACATGAAATGAAATATGATATGGTAAGAAAGTATAAGATTGCATAAGCATGTGTATATGACAAGTATGGAATATGAAATAAGTATTTGATATGTTATATGTATATGTATATGTATATGTGTAAAGTGTGATGACTCTTATTAGGGGTTGTCCACGAGTATTATTCCCACTAAGCTATAAGCTTAGCATGAGTGTTTCATCCGTGTAGGTACAGGAGAAGCGTAATGGAGAAGTTCCTAATAATTCGACATCAGCAACCAAGGCAACACACTCACAGTGCCCACTCAAGACCTTTAGTCTATTTATGTATATGTTTTAGTTTGAAAACATAAATATTGTAAATGTTGAACACTTCCATATATGGAGCTTGTATATATTTTGTAATCCGCTGCTATAGAATATAGTACAAGTTAAATGTTTAACATTATATGAATGAACAAGCTTACAGTTTATAAGTTTATAGCCTCACTACACCGCGCCGAGTCAGTGTCAAGTAAGTGATATCGTATATCCGATCCGCCCGAATCCAACCGACAGGCCGGACGGGCGGCTAGAAACCTCAATTTTGTCCCTCAAAACTTACATTTTATCCCATGGGTGTCATACTCACCTATCGTTCTCATATGGCACCGTTAGGGCCCTATTTAACCTTAGTCGGTTTCTGAGCCTCAAGTGGGCTTGTATGTGGTCCATTGAATGCATATGTAGTTAACTTCGGAGTGTCATCGTGGCGATTTTTTTTATTGGCATCGTGCCATAGGAAGCAAGTGTGCCCCCCCGAGGTTTTAGCTCAATTGGAGTTTATTAGAGTATGTCGGAGCACTTGAGCTTGTTTCGATCATATCTCCCTTGTCCGAACTCGGAATCATGTGTTGTTTGTTTTGTTGGATTCCTTATTCGCCAAGGAGTTTTCTGTTAAAAATTCATAATTTTTTTCAACCGTTTGACCAATCGGTTTGACTGGTTCATCAGGGCAGTACGTATATAACATTGTTTTTTGGTTGATTTTGGCAAGCACTCCTCCTTTTTTCAATCATATCTCCTTCATCCGAACTTGGAATTGTGTACCGTTTTTTTGTTGGTCTCCTTATTCTTCAGGGAACATTTTTCAAAATTTCATAATTTTCCTCAATTGGCTCAACCGGTTGGCATCCGGTTCAACCGGTTCGTCGGGCTATCTTGTGTGGAGCGCTGATTTTTGTGATTTTGGAGCCCAAATCCCATATGGAACGGCCCATGTGTTCCCATCAGTCTTGGGTGCATTTTGGGTCCATTTTGGGCTTTGGGTTGGGTTATATGCAGCCCACCATGAATCCATGTGGATATTTCTTGTGCGGCAAGTCGAAACTTGGCGATAGCCACCAGATGGAAAATGAGGAGGAGAGTTGAATGGGAAGTCATTCCAGACTCGATTGGGCTCTTTCCAAAGCTTGAAGGAGAGAAACACGAGGTAGGCTCAGAGGTTGAGGTGGGAATCAGTATAAAAGGAGAGAAAGATCAGAGTGGAATAGACCTTTTAGGCACTTTTCTGGGCTCGGATGCACATTTGCTGATTTTTTCGGATGCTTAGCTTGGATTTTTTTCTTCGTTTTGTGGAAGAGGTAAGAAATAGACCCTTGCTCCACTCTATTATTTAAGGGATATTCTGACCAAATTTGAGGTTTTTCCTCAACCATTTGAACCGGTTTTCACGCTCATATGTGAGAGCCGCCTAACAAGCCAAGTAATCCCAGCTTTAGAAAAAACAATGGATTGCTTTCTCATTGTTCTCACTCATAATGAAATGGTGAATCATGCACCGTTTATTTTTTTAGTTTCCCTATTCTTTAAGGGATATTATGACCAAATTTGAGGTTTTTCTGAATCCATTTGAACTCTGCCACTCTCATATGTGAGAGCCGGTTCAATAGTTTTTGCTAGGCAATCCCGGTTTTAGAAAACAACGGATTGTTTCGGTTGGTTCTCACTCATCCGAGATAAGAATCATGCACCGTTTGTTTTTTTAGTTTTTCTATTCTTTAAGGGATATTATGACCAAATTTGAGGTTTTTCCTCAACCATTTGAACCGGTTTTCATGCTCATACGTGAGAGCCTAGCTTCAACAATACTTCTCATTGGCAGTCCGGTTTTAGAAAACAACAGACAGTTTCGCTTGGTTCTCACTCATCCGAGCTGAGGAATCATGCACCGTATTTTTTAGTTTCTATTATTTAAGGATATTATGACCAATTTGAGGTTTTTCAAATCCATTTGAACCAGTTTTCACACTCATATGAGAGTCGGTTCAACAGCTCGCTAGGTGGTGGTTTTAGAAAACAACAGATTGTTTCGGTTGGTTCTCACTCATCCGAGCTGAGAATCATGCACCGTTTATTTTTTTAGTTTCCCTATTCTTTAAGGGATATTATGACCAAATTTGAGGTTTTTCCTCAACCATTTGAACCAGTTTTCACGCTCATATGTGAGGAGCTTGCCTGTCAGCTTCTACTGGTAGTCCCAATTTTAGAAAACAATGAATTGTTTCATTTGGTTCTCACTCATCCGAGCTGAGAATCAATCACCGTTTGTTTTTTTAGATTCCTGACTCCTTGAGGAAGGTTATGACCAATTTTGAGAATTGTTCCCAACCATCTCAACTGGTTGGGAAACTGGATCAGTTGGTTCATGAAGTTCAATTTTCTAGGAATGTACAGCTAGGCACTTTGCCTTGTTTGATCTGGGCTTCTAGTCATCCAAGTCGTAATTGTACGCTTATTTTTTTGGATTCCTAACTCTGTAAGGAATGTTCTGAAATTTTTTTCAGAATTGTTCTCAACCGGATCGACCGGTTGGGGAATTGAATCAGCTAGTTTGTCGAGTTTTATAGGGGTCGTCCGATTTCAGTTTAATTAAAGCCCGTGACCTTTGTGAGTCCAACCCATTCACTCTAGATCAGTGCAGGCTACGTTTGGGGTCTGAAATGGGATTTAGTTCAGTTTAATGTGGTTCCATTTTCGATTCGTAAGAATTATGGCCCAGTGGGTCAGCGGTTAGTTAAGCAATAAGAGGTCTAAAGGTTTTGTCGAGACCGAATTTCTTTTGAGATGAATAGATGTGCGTATAATGACAAGTGTCGTAGCATCACGAGTGGCTGAGATGTACTTATGGTTTCTCTTAGCTTGCTTTGCTTTTGATATTTAATTTCAGAATAGTATGTCTCAAACGTGCGACTAACCTTTCCCTACACAAGGTGGACCATGTGTATGTGCTTTAATGTCGGGTAAATGAATTCCACATGGATGCTTTGTGTTTGAGTGTCAAGTGCATGCTTTTACTATGTTTTTGGTTAACCTTGATGTAGCGCTGGCTGTGTGGACCACAGGTACGCACCATTTGCCCTTTTGGTTGAGTGTTCTTAAGCATGCTAGATACTAATTAGGTCGGTGTGATCCAAGTTGTGTTTAAATTTCAGAGACTATCCATCTTTGACCCATATGCTCCCACATACCCAATTCACTTAGTAGAGATCGAGTTCCGGCTCTGAGGGGTGCCACCATATGAGGTACCTTCCCAATAGGTAAATTGATCCTGACCTTAATCTAGTTTCTGCTGCACTCATTTATAATTTTTTCATACTGGAGTCCTTATGGGTTTTTTGTTCTTACTTGGTTTTCCCTTTATAAAATAAAAATAAAAAGTAAGTGGTTACTCCAAAGCAAAACCATTCCTCCTCGGGGACGGATTTTCCAAAACTCGAAAATCAACCCACATTTTCTTTTCATTGAAAAGCGAGTCGCGCTGCCCATGGATCGTGTAGGGTCCACAGGGGCGCTACACTATCACCCACACTGCGTCATGCCCTTGCGATGTTTGTGGCAAGTGAGTCACAAAATCCATCGCGGACATTCCCACCTCCACGTTAGGCTACCTCGTGCTACCGGAGTAATCTCATTACCCTCCTCGTGCTCAATCTTTACTTGATGACACATGAGACATCGACAAACGAAATCCCCAACTTGTTTCTTTATCCCACTCCAGTAATACTAGCGACGAAGATCATGGTACATCTTAGTGCCACCTGGATACACAACAAAACGAGAGCAATGGAACTTCCTAAGGATCTCCTCTCTCAGATCTATCGATTGGGGAACCACAACTCTTCCCCTATACCGAAGACTACCATCCGTGTGAATGCTGGTTTCACACCCGTATCCGACCGCACCCAACCCCCGGGCGGATTAATATCTCCATGTCCCTATTGACTCACCACTTTGCTCAGTAGGGAAGGAGTAGCCACTAAACTCCCCAAAGTACCCTGAGCCTAACCCTTGTAATGCAGCCCAAACTGTCCATAGTCTCAAGCATCCACTCCCGAGCCACACTAGCCAAATTCCCCCTCGTGACTTTCTGGCTGAGTGTATCAATAATTATTGCTCCTACTCAGATGGTAATGCAAAGTGAAGTCATAGTCCTTCAAATACTCCATCCACTAGTGTTGCTTCATGTTGAGGTCCCACTATGTAAAAATGTACTTCACACTCTAGTGGTCCGAAAACACCTCGAACTGCTCACCATATAGATAGTGGGGCCAAACCTTCAAGGCAAAGACAATGACCACCAACTCCATGTCATGTGTAGAGTAACTTTGTTCGTGGTTCTTTAACTTCCGATAACCATAAGCTACTACCGTCCTAGACTGTATCAAAACACATCCAAGTCCGTCCTTAGAGGCATCACAATACACTATGTACCTTTGTCCCCTTTTTGGAACCATCGTAATAGAAGCCGGTGTTTCCCTCTTCAATTCCTAGGAATGCCTTCTCTCACACTCCAAGGTCACCCCACTCCAAACCCTTACCCCTTTCCAGTCAATCTCGTCATAGGTGCAACTTACCGAGAGAAGTCTTCAATGAACCTCCCAGAACTCCGGGAGAAGTCCTCTCAATGAACCTCTTCTTGTAATCCCCATAACCGAAACCGCGTATCTTGAAAAATTGACTCTGCCTCCTAACTCATAACCCGTTTCAACCTTCTTCGGGTCCACGGATACACCCGAAGCCGACACCACATGCCCTAAGAATCTCACCTCAGTAAGCCAAAACTCACACAACTGATGGTCTCTCAAGGTCTAGAGAACAACCCCAAGACTCCCCATGCCCCGCACCTGATAGATCAAGACAAAAAGCTCCTCTCCTCTCCTCTCCTCCTCTCGGCAAGCGTTTCTTTTTTCAATAACGAAGACCACAACGAATCAATCTAGGTAGGGTTGGAACACCCTATGCATGAGATCCATGAATGCCGTTGGAGCATTCGTCAACCCGAATGGCATTACTGTGAACTCAAAATGCCCATACTGCGTCTTAAACGTCATCTTATGGATATCTGCCTCCCTACCCTTCAATTGATGGTAACCGGTGTAGAGATCTATCGTGGAGTAAACCCGCGCCCCTCTTAGCTAATCGAATAAATCATCAATCCTCGACAAAGGGTACCTATTATTGATAGTAACCGTATCCGTAAAGGTACTCTCGTATCCGTAAAATAAGTATATGTATCTGTTTTGATCTGTATCTGTTATGGACTAATGTCCATACCTGATATGTATCTGTATACGTCTGATCTGACCCTGTATGTGATACGATTATGATTAGTTCTGAATTACCAGACTTTACGGGTACCTTCGCACAAGGATAAGATCCGTAAGATAAGTATGTGCTCCGGAAGACCAAAAGATAAGTTCCAGAAGACTGTGGATATACTTCGTAGGCCAAGTATATGATACGGCACCAAGATAAGTTTCAGAGGTACTTACAAGTACTATCGTATAAAAATAAGTCTGCACTCTTACTGAGTCCCGAATAAACATAAGTCCGTAAAGTATAAGTTCCGTAACTCTTACTTCGAGTCTCGAATAAACACAAGTCCGCTATAAGTATGTTCGAATAAGTATAAGTTCAGAATTCCTACTGAGTCCCGAAGAAACATAAGTCCAGTTAAGTATAAGTTCTAAATAAGGATAAGTTCTATAACTCCTACGGAGTCTCAATAAAACATAAGTCCGTTGCTATAAGCTCCCGACCAAGGATAAGTTATGTAACTCCTACGAGAAACCTCACAAACATAAGTCCTGCTTAAGTATAAGTTCCGAATATGATAGCTCAGAATTCCCACTGAGTCATGAATAAACATGTCCTGTTACATAAGTTCGCATAAGAATAAGATCCAGAATCTCTACTGAGATCCGAATAAGCCGTGAAGCCCGTTATAAGAAGAAGTACTTCAGATAAATCTTCAGAATAGCATAAATGCAATGAAATTTATATTATCCTGCTTTTGTTTTGTTAAATGTATATGCATAAGACATATGTTTCCCACTAAGCTGCAAAGCTTAGCACGGGGGTTTAACCGTGTAGGTACGTGGAGAAGACCAAGACTTCCGCAAAACAGTCGGGCCAAACACACTCAGGTCTACTACATAGGTTCCGCGCCTAAGCGTGTAAAATGTAAAGTATAGTTTTTTGTATTTGTAAATGGACCTCGGTAAATGTGTATAGATTTTGATGGACACCCACTCCAAGTGGTGCCCTTACTTATGCTAGTGATGTGGGCCATACCCACAGTACCGGGCCGTTTAAAAAAAAAAAATCAGTAAAGAGTCCTAAATTCGAAGTCTCGCGACTCGAATCCTGGCTCGGATCCGCCAATCGGGTCGGACTGGGAATCGAGGTGTGACAAGTTGGTATCAGAGCCTAGGTTTAGGCGGTTCTGTATAAGTCTCAGATTAAGGATGTACCTACATGGTAATGTGTTGGCCTAATGCGGATGTCCTTGTCCTGTATATCGACTAGAATGAGTAAGTATCAATCCAGCTTTGAAAGATTAAGACAAGAGATGTAGTTCTGATGGAGCTTTGATGGCTCAAGGGAGAGTCACGCTCCAGCTTCTGTAAAAGACATGAAAAGAAAGGACCTGACATAGAACATGCAAAGGATAGAGTAGGAATTTCGAGGACGAAATTCTTATAAGGGGGGGAGAATTGTAACACCCTAAAATATACCCTAGCAGTTTTCGACATGTTTAGGGTATTTTGTAAGCGTAATTTGAATGTGTCGTAATTGAAATGTGAAACATGGAAATTAGAAACCCGGAGATTTTATAAGAATTAAGGACAAAATTGTAATTTGTCCAAAATTTTCAAAATACATGGATTAAGAAGATTGGAGGCCAAAATGAAATAAAGGAAACTTGAAATACAAATGGTCAAGATTTGGAGGACCAAAAAGTAAATAATGAAACTTAACCCAAAAATGGGTTTTTGGAGGGCCAAACATGGCCTTAGCAAACATGGATTTAAAGACCAAAATTGGTCTCATTTTGGGAAGGAGAAGAAAACGTGAAGAGGAAGAGGAAGAAGATGGAGGAGCCAAGATCAAGCCAAGGTATGGAACTTTGAATTTTGTATGGAAACTCACCTTGATTATGAATTCTATGAGATTTGGCATAGATCTTTGGTTTTCTATGATTATTATCTTCCCCAAACTTGGGGTTTTGTTAGGGTTCCATCTTAACCCAAAAATTATGGAAAGTAAGGTGGGTAAAATCCCATATGGCAATAAGATGGTTATGGAATTTCCTTTGTATTTGATTCATGGTTAAATGACAAGTAATTGAGCTAGGGTTTAGAATAAACCCTAACAAATCCTTGAGTTTGAATTGTGTATGGGTTGTGACCCATATTAGAGTTATGTTGGGGGAAATTCATGGAGGATTTTTGAGGAAAGATATGTAATTGAAAGATGAATTGAATAGAAAAGAGATTCCAAGGTGAATTTGAAATGGTTTTGATGTGTGTTTGAAGTGTAGAGTTGATTGGGTATCAAAATATGGAAAAATGGGTGAAAAACACATTCTAGGCATTTCCGGGTGATGTGTACTGGTACACTTTGAACATGTACCGGTACACTTTGTGTTCCGGTCATTTTGGCCAATGTGTACCTAAGATACTAGGGGGTGTACCCTAAGACACCCCAAGAGTGCTTTTCCCGTTATGACCAGTTTTGGTATTGTGGCCATAACTTTCTCATTTCGTATCCGATTTGAGTGATTCAAGTGGCCAATTAAAATAAACTTCAAGGAGAACCAAACCTAAAGAAATAGGTATCGTCAAATTATGGCTCTAAGTGGTCGAAAAGTTCACTCAAAGTGGGGCCATGTGCAAGCCAATTCCTGCATCCGTTTGAACATAGAGTGAATCCGGTTGTTTCCCTGACGTAAACTTGAGTTTCGTACTAATTGGGTGATTCCAGTTGGAATAGAACCTCTTTTACCACCTTAAATTTAAAGGAGTACAAAGAATCAGTGTCAGTTATGGAGTCAAGGCACTGAAAAATGAGTATTTCAAATAGTCCTTGGGTAAAATTCCAGAAATCGACTGGGGCTTGGCATGAAAATGCCATAACTTGAGTTCGACGATCCGATTGGATTGATTCCAATTCTGGTAAAGTAGATTCATAGAAGAATAATAATATGAATAAGGTGTGATTACATGCTCATCATACCTTTACCAAGACATGGAATACGATTCATGAACGTGATAATGTGGGCTAAAATGCCCTATTATAAATAGTAAGTTACCGAACCTATATAATTGTAAAACTACTCTAAGACCGCTTATTAATCAATATAGTACCTGGCCCGATTAGTAATTTCGGTATTCCCCGATTAGTGCTCGCACTCGATTAGTACTGCATTCTGATTAGTGCTCCCAAGACTTCGATTAGTACTTCTAAGATTCTCCCGATTAGTGCTCGCACTTTGATTAGTGCTCGCACTCCGACAATTTCAGATTTTGATTAGTACTACACCCTCGTCTCGTTATGCTAATATGACTTCTATCCCGATTAGTGCTAATGACACTCCCCGTCCGTTGCTTCCGTACTTAATGCGGTTGCAGCCCTACTCATTCCAGACACGGTCTAGGAAGTCAAACAGCTACATAAGACTCAATAGAGAATAAGAGTAAAGATCCGAATGTACCTTCAGACTGCTCAGAGTACCTACGTACTTCGCTGGATATCTGTGAGTACCTAAGGGTACTCTCAGATCAAATTGCCTCAGAAGACTCTTACGTACTCCTGCCCCTTCGATTTAGTCCAGAAGACGGCGGTTCCTCAGATCCGAATAAGCCTGCTTTCTCGACAAGTTCCGTAGCACCACGTACCCCAGATCCGGTCAAGTCTCCGTAGTACCGGCGGGGTACTCTGCCTCGATAAGTCCTCAGAAAGTTCCTTCGTACTCCCGCATCCGAATAGTTCGTAGCACCTACGTACTCCGTGGACTGACAAGTTCGCTTGTACCTACGTACCCTGCCTCCGATTCGGGCCTCGTGAGTACCTACGGCACTTTCAGATCCGATATTCTCATTGCACCATTGTGCACTTCGTCTCTGATGCAGCTCTATAGTACCTACTCTGCACCTCAGATCCGAATAAGTCCCGTTTCCTGATCTAATCTCGTAGTGCACCTACGTACTCCCTGTGATTCTCGAATAAGTTCCGTCTCGTGATCCGATTATGCCCTCAGAGTACCTAATGGTACTCTATATTGGATTAAGTCTCATTCCGCCTCTCGATTAAGTTCTCAGAGTACCCACCGTACTCCCGTATCGATTAAGTTCCGTCTCAGATCTTATTAAGTCTCCAGAGTATCTACTGATACTCTGTATCTAATCAAGTTCGCAGTACCCACGTACTCTCGTGACGGGTAAAATACATAAGTCCAGTAGTACCTAAAGGTACTCTCGTATCCGTAAAATAAGTATATGTATCCGCTTTGATCTCAGACCAAGTATGGACTAATGTCCATACCTGATATGTATCTGTATACGTCTGATCTGACCCTATATGTGATACGATTATGATTAGTTCCGACTTATTGTACTTATGGGTACCTTCGCACAAGGCTAAGATCCGTAAGATAAGTATGTGCTCCGAAAGACCAGTATAAGTTCCGTAAGACCAGGATATACTTCGTAGTACAAGTATAAGATAATGGCACTAAAGATAAGTTTCTAGAGTACTTGCAAGTACTATCGTATAAAAATAAGTTCAGAACTCTTACTTCGGAGTCCCTCGACAAACATAAGTCCGTAAAGTATAAGCCTCAGAACCCTTACTGAGTCTTGAATAAACATAAGTCCGCTATAAGCAAGTTCAATAAGTATAAGTTCAGAACTCCTACTTCGAGTCCCGAATAAACATAAGTCCCGTTTAAGCATAAGTTCCGAATAAGGATAAGCCTACACCTGCCTGAAGTCCCGACAAACATAAGTCCCGTTAAGTATAAGTTCCGAAAGTAAGGATAAGTTCTCAGAATTCCTAATGAGTCCCGACTAAACATAAGTCCGTTAAGTATAAGTTCCGAATAAGGATAAGTTCAGAATTCCTACCTGAGTCCTCAATAAACATAAGTCCGTTAGCATGTTCCGTGATAAGAATAAGATCCAGAATTCCTACGGAGATCCGGTCAAGCGTAGTTCGTTATAAGAAGAAGTACTGTGATAAATTCATAATATAAATGCATGAAATTTATATTATCTCGCTTTTTGTTTTATGCTAAATGTGTATATGCATAAGATATATGTTTCACTAAGCGTAGTTTCAAGACGGGTTTTAATCCGTATAGACAGGAGAAGACATCCAAGACTTCCGCATACAAATTGCCAACACACTTGTAAGGGTTCACTACATGTGTTCCGTGGCTCGAGTTGTAAATGTATATAAGTATAGTTTTTAGATTTGTAAATGGGACTCGTGAATGTGCATGATTGGATGACACCATCCGTGGTAGTTCTTTGATTATGTTATAAGATGTGGGCCATACCCACAAAATCACCGGTTTTAAAAAAAAAAAAAAATCGTGTAAAGAGTCCCAACTCGAGTCTCGCACCCCGAACTCTGTTCGGATCCGCCATTCTGCCTACACCGAACTCCAGTGACATCTCCGCCCGACCCACACCGAAATGCCTAAATGTTCGAACCCTAATCGCCACACTCAAAATCGGGATATCTCTATTTACCGATTTAAGCAAGGGTCGCTCTATTCAGATCCCTGGGAGTCCTTATCTCTCGATCTCGGATACCCAACAGGATCATGACAATGTTGGCCAGATATTACCATGTATATAAACCAAAAATATAGAGCAAATCAATGCTAATCATAAATAAACTGAATAATATAAATTTAAACCTTAATCCATTCAATTGTGACAAGGTTCAACAAAACCCTAGAGAGAAATCTAGAACATATTAGAACTGTATATACACGTCATTCTATAAATCATCAGTGGTTTATGAGAAAAGAAAAAATATATAAAACATCGCTTTCTTTTCGAGTCGCCGCTTGTTTTCCGCGCCTACCCGCGACGCTCGGCGTCCCAAATTAAGTCTCTTTTTCTTTTTACGATTCTGAGGCAGAAAGCGCAATGACTTCATGACATTGGGTTGCTTGTTGACTTTTTTCTTCAAGACTGTATCGCGACATTGTCGCCAAAGGTTCTTCTCCTTCTTTCGCCCAAAATGATTCCGAAAACCACCCGCTTCACCTGTAATGCACATAAGATCTATAAATCAGATATCAGGCTATAATGCGCTTATTTAAATATAAAATCGAACTAAAAACGTAGAACGGATGCGGGTATGACATGAGTGTTTTAGGCAATCATCAATGACATCAAACTTCGACATGTCCATGACTCTAAGGTCCACTGTGAGTAGAATCCCTGAGATCTCTAACTCACAATCCTGACATATCTAATCAACATTCCCTCTAGATCCTAGGAGAGAACTCACATGCAATGGCTCTTCCAAGGTTTCAACCTCTAAGCCCAAATCTTTCACACATGATGCAACAAGAAAAGAATAAGATGCACCAGAATCAAACAATACTCGCCTACAAGTGTTTATGATAAGAGAAAGGTACTCTTGAATAACATCAAGGCAAGGTCGGGCCTTATGTGTGATGGCGTAGACACGCCCTTAGGTCCCTGAAGTCCTAGCTTGTGAGCCCTGGTCTCGACCTCGACCCATGCCTTAGCCCATCTGGCCTGATTGTGAAGTAATAGGGGCCCGTGTAGCACCTGGAGATTGATACTGGCTCTACTGGCCTATGGTGGGGTAGGGAGGAACAAACTGAGTCTGTGAACGTCCCATTGATGACTGGGACTAGGGTGTCCCATAACTCTAGGATCCCTGCCTCTGAGGATAATCTCGTCTCATGTGTCTAGGCTAGTGGCAATGGAAACATGTCCGTCGCTCTAGTCAAGACACTCGGCGTCTCCCTCATCTCGGGATGATTAACCCTTAGCTTAGCCTCACAGCCATGCCCAAATTCCCCGAAACCCTTTAGAGCGTGTCCCTCTACTTCTTCCCTGAGCTAGAAGAAAAAGGTTGGCTCTCCTTCATCTTATCTTTAATACCCGCATCCTGGATGCTCTGTACGTCGTCCACCTCCCTCTTATTGGCCATAGCTGTCTTGACCATCAAGTCCATGTATTGCAGAAGAAGTCCCACAATTTTACCCCGGATGGACAATTTTAGACCATCCTCAAACTTTCTCACTTTGGCCATGTCTGTGGCCACATAATCATCAACGAAATGGGCTAATTCAATGAACTTAGCCACGTATTCGAGCACTATCATTGTTTCTTGTTTCAATTCTAGGAACTCTCGAGCTTTTTCATGTCGAGCAGATGCTAGGAAATACTTGCCCATGAAGAGCTCACGGAACTCTTCCCATGTCATTGCCTCTAAGTTCCTTGAGGCTTTGACCCAATCCCACCATACTTAGGATTTGCCTTCTAGCTGGAATGCGGCTAGACTTATCCTAGTGGCATCGGAGGTAATCACCATAGCCTCCAAGATCTTGTCAACTTGCCGGAACCAATGATCAGTTACCATTGGGTCCCCTCCTCCCTTGAAGGTTAGAGGGTGATGTGCTTTTAACCTCTGGAGGTTACTTGGCCTTCCTTGGTCTCTGGGCTGCACTAGCCCTGCGGCACAGTGAGCGCCCACAAGACTCGGCCTGTAATAGCAAATAAGTAAAGACCAATATCCCTCTACGAAGGCTTGTCGGGTCAAAGGCCTGGTAAAGGTTTTGTTGTTTCACCCACCTCCTTGGCTTCCTCTTCCTCGACTAACGATCTACATATGTCAGATAGCAATAGAGTCTTACATATTATCTCAAAGAAATGAGAATCAAGTTTAAACTTTGAGATTTCTCGTATTGTCTAACTAGTAGTGCATGTGCCAACCACTAATAGACCTCAATATCTTGAACCTCCCCATTCATTCTTTTTCCCGAACCCCTAAGGTTATGTTTTCTAACCCTAGTGTTCCTTTTTTTTTTTCCATATACATTTTAGCATGTATATCATATCACATAACACATATCACACAATCATGTAGCATATTGAAGCACAAAACATGAAATGCACAATGAATGCTATGGTCTAGACCCATGCCCATCAAGCCCTAGGTATTCGCATACCTATGCTTTGATACCAAGTTGTGATGCCCAAAAATCTGAGGGTCCGTTGATTAACCATCAACCCGTGGAAAAATCGTGGAAATTGTATAACCCGATACAACACCGTGTATCCCATTAACTGAAATCCATAATGTTACAAAAACCAGGCAGGGTCCCCTTCACAAGAGGAGCTCTACCCAAACCAAATCTGCACAACACAACAAGCCAAGAAAACATCACATGCCAAGAAATCCCGTCTCGCTCTAGGCGGCCTCACCTTCACGTAGGCGAGGTAGAGCCTCACCCACAGGACGGGCCCTGGGTTCACCTAGGTGAGGCAAAACCTAATGTACTAGACGACCATGTAAAAGAATTTTTTCATATTTGTTCAAATACAACCCTTTTTACATAAAAATACAAATGAGTTCAATTTCAACTCTTTAACATAAAATTACATGCCAAAACTAATTTACTTCAAGAATATTACAAAATAATCATAAAGCCACAAGCTTCACTTTCTTCACTCGAGGCCCCGATGAGAGCCGCCGATCGACGATGTCCCGCGACCCGAAATGTTATCCCGTATAGTGGTGAGCCACGCCTGTCAGAGTAATCTTACGTGCTACTCCCCACCTAAGTGCACATGCAATGTTCACCTTTGACATTTTACATTCACGTCACAATTCCAAGAAAGAATATGCAATCCTAGGTTGGAATTTACATGTCATGCAATGAAATGAGATGAGACTCACTCATGTACCATAACCCCAAGTCTTTACTGACCCCACCACACAATGCAGTTATAATGTGTGATAAAATCCGTCATTGATGGATTAAATCCAATTATCCTTTTTTGAAATAAAATCAATTGTTTATGAACCAAAATCTTTTTGGATTTTAAACCTCGAATGATCATTTCATATTACAAAATCACGTGTCTTTTCGCAGCGACCTTCGTGTCTTATCGCAGCTTCGCACACCTTCGTATTACCCCTTTTTTGGACTTTCACCGTTAGGGATTGTATGAACCAAGATTGGGTCTTTCTACCCGAGGGAGTGTCTCAGCCCTTCTTGCTATTACTCGACACATGTTTTTATCGTTTCATGCAACAGTGCAACTCTATTGGACTTCGCCCAATGGTATCGAGCCCACTCATCAATCACCAATGTGGTGTTTGATTTCAACCATGCACTCACACCCATGAAATGCGATGTTCCCGTGCATATGTAATGTGATGCACCATGGCACATCAATGTTATGTCACATATGTGATGAATGTCATATGAGAAATTTAATTCATACATTTTACCGTGTATCATGGACAATTATATTGCATGCATATAATCTCCAAAACAAACATTCAATTCAATGTCAATATAAAAGCACACATGTATCAACATTCATCAAACAACAATTAACCAAATCATGTTATTACAAAATCAAGTAATAACAACTTTAACTCTCAAGGCCAAATGTGACATATAAAATGCTCACAAAAACAGTCCACACAATGACCCCAAACTGGCCATAAAACCGACAAAACAAGCCTTTAAACTTGCCACAATCGCCAAACATTCTTAATGTACCCGTATTATCTTTTAATCCAAAACAATTTTGGGACATACTATACACAAACTACAAATCAGGCTCACCAAATCACACAAACGGGCCGCAAAACGGTCATTAAAGCTGTTTAAAATAGGCCAAACAACCCCTTAGGGCATCAACACAACAAAACTCCCTTAAAATAACCCTAAGGTTGGAAATAAATCAAAGTAGGAAGAACCCCTACTAGCACACAAAGCCGGCCACGAATGGACCTTAAAATAGGCCACAAAACATGCCAAACAACCCTTTAAATTGGCTAATGTTTAGCCAAACAGCCCCTTAGGGTAGAAACTAGAGCCAAATAACCCTTAAAGTGGAAATAATCCAAAGTAGGAAGAACCCCTACCTCTTGAAGAGCAATAGAAATGTAGGAGGCTCAAGGACACCTCCTAAACTCGAATACTTTGATTTCTCCAAATCTCCTCCTTGATCTTTGTGAAATCCCCCTTGGTAATGGATGTAGCCTCGGTCGAGCAGAGATGAACTTTAGTTCTTAGCTCGACGAATTCCAACTGATGAAACTCCGTGAATCTTTCGAAAGAAGCACTCGGTTCTCTCTTCTCTCCCTTTGTTCTCCCACGACCAAACAACAGAAAATGAGAGTTCTCTATCCCAAAATATGTTTTTTCTAACCATATTTACAACTTAAAAGCTTGGCCTATGTCGCGCCACATGTCCTCGACTAACTTTGATCCGTTTATGTCTTGAAACAATTTATTTTATCCCGGATTAAGTTCAAATTATTTTAAATGAACTTTACTTAAATTATTTCTCCACTTTCAAGATTTTCTAAAAAATATCGTTTTTTGGGGGTTCACCAGACACTCGTTAACTCGAAAATCATGAAAAATACGACTATCTCGAATATCAACGAAATTCGTCTGGGTAACTAGATTTTGCGAGAAGAATCCAATGGTGAGATCCATTTTTTCATCCGAGATCTAGAAAATTTCAAGTTTGCAGTATGTACTATAGCGGCAATTTACCGTTTTGCCATTTTTCAGAAAAATTCAAATTTACCCGGGTTTTACATGTAACACTGAATATCCTTCCTTATCCTCAATTGGGATTAAGATTTGTTTCTACTCGACTCACTCCGAGATTTGTTTCTCCCATCCTCCTAATTACCCTTGGCCACAAGCCCTTCACCTTATGAACTCCTCTCACCGGATTTCTTCCTTTGAATAAAGGATAGTAGAGCAATTCGTGGTCTCCACCCTGTGGTTTCTTTCCCTACATCCGAAAGTGGCAACCGCATTGCCTAAGACTGCAGAGAATTTGCAAAATCAATGCCATGTCTTCCTCTTCGAACTTCACATCAACTCAATTCAAATCACTAATGATCTAATTAAACATGTTTATGCTGATATAATATTAACCTCACCATCTTTTTGCACCATACAAATTCTTAAAAGTAGCTTATTCATCACAATGACTTTGACATGTACCGATCAACTTCTACCAAATCAAGCACGGAGATTCCTCATCCATGACATATGATATCACCTCGTCATTGCTACCATCCCCGACAATGACGAAACTCTTGTTTCCGAATCTTTCCACTCCATGTCATTCGCTCCTTCGGGTTGTTTATCAATCAACGTCTTCACTAAACCCTGTTGCACCAACACATCCTTAACCCTCATTTGCCACAATCTAAAGTTCTAGGATCCTTCGAACTTCACTATGCTCGCAAGGGAGATTGCAGCCATCATAGCCTACGCTTTGATACCAGTTGTTGAGAATTGTGCAACAATGGTGATAAGAATCAGAGAAGAAAAACAAGAAAAATACATAGAATTTTACGTGGATCGGTAGTGTGCCTACATCCACGAGAACGACGACTTGAACTTTTCATTATAATAAAATATGGTTACACGAAAAGGTATTTATAATAACCCTGGATATAACCAAATTACAAAAATACCCCTATATCCTAAATATATCCTACCATACCGCAAGGGCTTCACCCCCACACCCCTAACCTGATATTTCACCCCTCCCAACAAAAAAGCCCTTCTAGCCTCAATATGAGTCAGATGCCACAACAATAATAATTCATAGGATGAAAATGTCTCCCATGTTGAACTTACCTACTTGAAAGGGAATTGAACTTGCCAAAAAGTATGCTTCCAGCAAATGTAATAAATTCTATACCATTAAGTCAAGCTTTCCTGTTAGGTAAGTATGGTTCGCTTAATCAACCATGACACAAAAATAAAAAACCAATCGCCGCTTTTGATTTGTTATTTATATAAACTAGAAACCTAACCATCAATATGGTTAACCAAATCTTCGGTTAACCATTTGTTCGATTAACCATATATCGGTTTTTTGATTAACCATAATAAAAAAATAGATTTGCAATTCCATAATCATATATTAAAGTTCAAATTATAATAATTATTATAAATACAATAAAAAATGTAAAGAAAAAAAATGAATACAATCTATTCATTTGCAATCTAATGACACTTGTGCATTTCTAATACATATTTATAATAGGTCCACAAATAATATATGAAACGGATGAGATTAGATAATTCAATCATGATTTTTTTTAATCAATCACATGTTTTAACAACTTCAATAGAAAAAGAAACAAATCTAAAGAAATCACAACTTATATATTTTAGTTTGGAGGAAAAAAATAAAAGCAATGGACAAAAATGGGAAAGTCACAACTCATACAAGTAGGGAAATCTATTATATATATATTTGATTGGTTAATTGAAACTACGGTTTTTTTATTTTGTAAACTGAAACCGAGATTTAAATAAAACAAAAATCAAAACCGAATCGCTCGGATCGGCTAACCTATCTTTCTATTTGGTTTTGGTTTGGTTTTTCGGTCGGTTCGGTTTCTTAGTTTTTTTGCCCACCCCTACTTTTTGTACTTAGGTTTGACAAAATTTTCTTATGTTAAATCCTGGCGCCAATTTCTTGCTCCATCGCTCATTTCTAAGTTTTTAATTAATTTTATTTATATTTTATTTTCTTGAGGATTATAAAAAATAGAATTAAATTTCATAGAATATTTTTATTTGCTATCTCAAATCAATTTTATTTGTTTAAACTCATCAATAAAAAAATTAATGATTTTAAAATACTTAAATTTCTAAGTAATTTTATTTATATTTTATTTCCTTTGAATTTTTTTTTTTATTAGAGAATCAATCATAAGAAAATTATTTTCCTTAACATTTTTTTTTTCTAATGTTGATAATAATGAATATTATATTAATTTATATTTATCTATTTAGTATGATCTGTTATTTAATCAACCTTTATGCTGCAAACTTTTTGTGGAATATATGTAGAACAGAATCATGGGTGGTTAATTATTAGGTTGAGTTTTGATTTGATATTCAGGTGCACAAAACATCAGCAAGGAACGATTTGAACCGCATCGATCCTACGAGATCCCCGTGGCATTTGAAATTAACGACCTGATTTGCTCCCGCTACCTGATTTATTGGGGGCTGATATGAAATCCGATCTGGCGTCGGCATTAGCAACAAAGAAACACAAATAATCATAACTGAGACAAGAATAGGTAATAATAATCATTTACTGAAGAAATGAACACTAATAGTTAACCTCAAGACACATCAATAAAATCATTATAGTGAACTATCAATTCCTCGTAGTTAAATCGATATAGAATTTCTCGATTAACTCAAGTTTCAAAATCATTCAAGGCAATTGTAGTGAAGTCGATCTCTCCACACTCCACATTTCATTATCTATTCTATGACCCGACATTCTCTCGAATACAGGGAATTAGATAACTACATTTAAAAGGACTTCCTTAATCTGGGTATTTTTCTTTTACAATACTTCATACCCATTTTATGGACTGTAAACCTTAACTCCCAAGTTATTGGTCAAGCAAGGATATACAACTTCCAGATTGCTCCTCCTCGAAATTAGGATAGATCAACCTTTCCTTGATTAGATCTCAGCTAACACGGGATTGGACTCACTATCCGAATTGAGGTGAACTCTTTGCTTGTTTAAGTGGATAACTCATTCAACTCTTTCTTGACTTCAAGTGAGAAGAGGATTTATCCAAGTGAACTTGCAAAGTGCAAAGGATCCCTAATAGCAGGTTAGTATACCTTCAAAGAACTAGACGCTACTCCCTGTGGATTGTCTTCCCGTGTCACGCAGGACTTCCTTGAAATCAGGTAATGACGCAATCTTAACCCGTATAAGAAACCGTATTCGTGATCCAAAATCAATAAAACCAAAATCAAGTAAATTGTGAACCGAAATTAACAAACCGCTAGAACGACTTCATAGAAAGATAAATTCTGACGATAACGCTCAATTAATGGAAGCTAGATTCTCAATTACTAAATTACACGATACAAAGATTCCTCCGATCATAAGAAAAATCGTGAAGTTGAGACTCAAACAATCGAATTCCGTAAATTTGTCCGAACTTCAAACATTCCAGTAGTAATTTGAAAAGAAATAGAATTTGCATTCAAATTTCAAATTAAAACGATAACATCCGGGATTCGTAAATACAACGAAAATGAAAATACGAAACATAATCCGCTCTAAAACGATGGAAACAACAAAATAAAATAAAATAAAAGAAAAGAAAGAAAATGAGCTTTCAAAGAATCCGCACTTAGTCCGTGGGTCGTCAAGCTACTTTCTTACCGAAATGGATAGCCGTGGTATTTATAGGGTTCCTAAACTGGGCCCTAATCCCAATGTAAATTTCATTGTAAATCAGAGGAGCATCCAGCCCAAGACTGCTCACGTCGCGACTTCGCCCTCTGTCGTGACATCATCGAGGTCACACCTCGATCCTGTCGCCGCGACTTCAGCCGTACACTATATAGCCTTGATTTAGTCATTCTGATGTCGACATCATCATCTTGGTCGACATCTTCTCACGCTCTTAAAGAGTTTCAATTGTTCTTCCTCGATGTCGCGACGCCGATATCTTGTCGCACTCGCCTTAAGGCCTTTGCGCCTTCAATCGATGTTTTTCGGATGTCGCGACTTCGATGTCTTGTCGCGACTTCCCCTCATGGCTCTGCATCTTTGATTCGTCGCTCCCGATGTCGCGACTCGATCTCATGTCGCGACATCAACTTCTATGGCTTGCGCCCCTCTCGTTTGTTCCTGTCGCGACTTTCAGCTGGCCGCCGGCATCGCCTTGAGCCACGCAGGCCAACTTGTCTTCAGCCGCCGCGACTCGAGCTGTTTGACTCGCTTCCGCGAAGCTTTACCTTCAACTGAAAAAGTCTGTAAACACACACCGTGCTTCGCCCAACTGAACAGTTTGACACGCACATCGATTGATGTCACGACCTCGCTTTATGACTCGCAGCCTTGATCTATTCTTTCTTCGATGTCACGAAGACGATATCTCACGCGACATCACATCATGCCTTCACAAGTCTCCGTCCGTTTCGATGTCACGACTTCGATCTCATCAGTCGCGACATCACCAATTCTTTCATCTTCATGTGCGTTTCATGTCGCGACTTCTATAGCTTGTTATCCTCGTCGCGAATTTCAATCAATAAACCCTAAATCAGATCTATGACTTTAGTCATTTCTTTCCTTTCTCTGGGCTTCGCCAATCGGGCTGCACCTTTATCCACTTATTTCTCGTGATTTTTCTCACGCTTTTTCTTCTTCGCTTCCTCCTGCTAATGACAAATTGGTGAGTTTCTTCACTCGTATATTAAATATTTCATTTTAACCTAAAAATAAACAGTAAAAACGATCAAAAGAGATGACTTTTAAGCCTATCAAACTCCCCAAATCTTAAAATTTCGCCACACCCTCAAGCAAAGAAAAGAAAGATTTGTTTGTCCTCAAACAAGAGGACATTTTTCTGTTTTGTTTTATTCTATGAGTGGCATTCAATTTAATTGCAATTCAAGGTATGCAAAATTTTCTGTACATTTAACTTCCAGTCCAGTCCAATTCAAGGTCAAGTCTCTACCTTTATGTTATGCAAACTATCATGTTGAGATTGTTTTACAAACAATATACTCGTTTGATCCTCGTTGAATAATGAATCACATCTCTTTCTCAATTTATGGTCGAGTCATTTAACTCCCTAAAGTTCTTCACATCTAGATTGTTTCCATTCTTCCGCATTCCATGTTTGTTTTTCATATTGACTTCCACTAATGTAGTGATTTCAGCCTCAAGATCAATCAGTCTTTTGGGCTTGTAATGTTGTTTAGGTAAAAGGGTAGGATGAATGGAATGTTTAGGTTTCAGATAACCCAAAACTCTTTCTTTCTCCTCAACTTCTATTTCCTCCTTGTAATTCCCCAAACTTCTCAAACTTCATGTTTTGGGATACTACCTTGAATTTCTTCTTTTCAAAGTCGTATGTCTCTACCCTCTTCCTCAGAATTCTAACTTGGGAAATTTTCTAATCACCCTTCAGAATTGTGCTTTGTTTTTGTCTTTTAGGCTTTCTAACACTCTAGCGAACTTTGGGTTAGTAGCCCTATACCGTATGATATTAGGGTACTAGGTTGAAACACCCTAAGAACTTAATTGTTCAAGAGAGTTAGGCCACAAGAGACAAAAACTATTCTTTTAGCTTCTTTCCTTTTGTATTTTCCCTGCCTTAGATCTTTCTTCTTCACCTCCTCTTACATCTCTCTTTAGCTTTTCCTAAATTAAACTCCTCCAAACTTTATCTCTTTCCTCTCCTTTTTGAGTTCTTGAGTTATCATAGGTTCTTTACTGGAAGATTAGTGATAAAGGATGGCTTGGGCTTTGCACTGGATTATTCGAAAACATGGAATATCTTGGCTCAAATTCATAGGACTAAGGTGTATGCAAAGCATATACATAATGGTGGCCTAGTGCTCAAACCTGCTCAAGAATGGCCTCGCATCATTTCTCACACCGTATCTCACTCAGATTTCGCCTCAACTACAACAATCTAACAAATCTCTAACCCGGATGGAGCAAATGTGACTACTATATAAATCTTGACTCATTTTTATTGATGAGTAAATAAGTTAATTGATATTCAACAGGATCCTTGATTTACTGTTCGTATCACAAACTCAAAATCATGTTTTGTTCCTTCATAAAATACCATCTTCTATTCCGACTTATCGCTAAAATATAAGTAAATTCCGTACCTTGTATTTCAATTAAACTCTATGCATTTTGTCCTTATTCCCGCAATTTTCCTTCATTTCACTTACTCTACTTTAACCGCATCAATCAATTTTATCCATTCATTTCAAATAAATTGAAAAGATCGTAAACGTTATTTCGATTCCAAAGAAGAAATAAACTAATACGTAAACAAAATCCATACATCATGATCAACAAAATTGTAAATCAAATGTGAGACTTTATTCAAATATCAAAAGATTTCGATGTTACAAAGAATCGCTCATTTACAAACATTTTCAGAACTGCACTTCGACTCTAGATCTTCTCCGTATTTGCGCCCCCGCTTCAAAATTTGGTTCTCCGCACCTCGAGCCCTAATGAGTGATTCGCCGTTAATAAAGTTGTGCAACAAATTGGGGGGCTGCTTCAACCTTTTTCTTTGGAGCTTCTTGATTGATGGATTCTAACTAATCCACATTCCCCTTCCATCAATCGCTCTCTGGATGAAACCACGTTTTATGGAACAAACAGTGGAACTGGTTTGTTTTCCCATTCCACTCATTCCATAAAACAAGAAAGCTTTCGCACCCCTCGGACTCCTTCCCTTTGCTCTCATTCTCCCTTCCCTTCATTCTTCTTTCGCCTTGTTTCTAATTCCTTGTTCTTCCATCCCTTTTATAATGAGTTGTGGCCCTTGGGAAGAACAAATTATTTATTAATTCCTTCAATTTTCTATGGGAATATTAAATGAGACTCTTCGATTCATGCCCTCGATCACATTTTTTAACTAGGACTTTGGCTTTTCAATGGGAAGTTGGATCTGCTTTTTCATATCTTTATTCTCCTCTAATTATGTCTCTTGAACCGAAAAATATTCTACGCCTTGCTTAGATCAAGATGTAACTGCTTCTCGCATTTATGACCATTTATTCTTCTTAAATTGACAAATTCGGGGTGACTCAGAAGTTCGGCTGCAAAGAAATGAGACTTGACACTGGTTCAATGTAAGGGCATTTTCCCTTAAAGACAAAAGATACTCAAGTATTGGACTTTAAACTGCATACACTGTCGGATGTCATGACTTCGATTTTCAGTGTTGTGACTCCGAAATTCTAAGTCACAACAGTAATGTTCTCCTATTCCTAGATTTCGAGGATGAATAAATTTTGTCCTGTCAATCTTCTTTCTTTCCACTTATTCTTCTCATACTCCCACATTCTTGGTTGACTCTCTGACCAATGTTATGTCTCAAAGCAACAAATAATCCAAATAGCAAAGAATATCACATTTGTTCAATGTTACTCAAAATAACTATTAACTTATTTATTTTTATCTTGTAGGAACTGGACAATTCCTCTTAGTCAATAGTTAGGCATTCCACACAAGATAAAAATAAATTCCCCCAAACTTGCAATCTTGTCACTTTAAATATAAGATCCTAATCAATTAATTCAACTCAAATGCAAGTAAAAATAAAAGATAGGGGAAAGAGTGAGAAACTCCCCTTTTTATTCCAGTCATGTAATCTCAGCTGCCCTGAATGTGATTTTCGAGACTCTTCTTTCTGTGCAATCTTCATTCCTTCCACAACTCTGCTTCGCTTTTAGTTGACCCTTTATTTAACACATATATCAATGCATCCACCTTGGGACTCTCATGGCCGACAATTTGTTCATCACATTCCCTTTACTCTCTTCAAATTCCGCCATTTCTTCCTTTCTCATGTTTGGAATTAATAATTTCCCTTGTCCGTAAGTAAGTGATGGAGTAAAGAATTTGCCGAAATAAGCTCTACCGCCTCCTTCCAGTGCTACCGTATCCACCGTGAGCAAACCATGTCGCCCATATCCTCGCAAAGAGAATGGGGAATAACCTGGCACCGAATAACTTCGGCTCCACACCATCCATCTTAACAAGATTAGCCTTCCCGAGAATCTTCCTGTGCTTATATTTGATCTTCGCTGGGATGGCTGCAAACCGATGTCAGCTGACCATTGTAATTAGTGCTGGTTCGAGCTCAAAATCATTAGCATCGATTGATGGCTGTTCCATTGCTAATATTTATCAGGATGAATGTATTCCATAAATTCTCCATAGTGTCATGTCTTTGAGGTCTTTTGTCGCACATTCCCGGTTGGCTACACCATCTAATCCTCTATCCGCTGGGCGGTCAGATGAGCCGTCTTCCTCGTAGCCTAAGGTAGACTCAGATCAATAGGATTAGCCTAATCAACAAATATTTTCAATATGGGTTGTTCAAGTTAGTGGCCAAATTGAACCACTGCTTGAATTGCTATTTTTGTTCTTTTTCTAAAAATGTCCAAATTAGTATTTCCTTCTTTCATCTAAATATTGATTTGTTAGATTCTTTCGATCCGCCAAGAACGGCGCTCTATAAAAACTTGTTGGACAATTATCAAACACATGTGTACAAATTTATGACACTATCACCAAAGGACTATTAATTAATCCTCAAAGAACCTTGCCATAAACTTGTGGAAATTATAATATGTAGAATGTAAATCTCTTAAAATAAGTCATTTTCAAAGCTTTGTTTTGATTTACATTCGCAAGTGCACAGTCAACAAGTAGTAAAATGGATTTAAGTCCGTATATCGATCCCACGTAGATCTCAAGAATTTTAAATCAACTACCCCGACTACTCAAGCTCCATACTATTTGGACTATAAATGATAGTGGAGTCCAAAGATTCGATGCTGGAAAATTGAAGAACAAAGGAAATAAACTTAAATAACCTACAACTCGGGAGAGATAAAGAATAAAGAATAATGAATTTCTAATAAAGAAATGAATACTGAATAGTTATCCTCAAGACACTTCAATAAAATCAGCTTATAGTGAACTCATCAATTCCTTAGTTAACCGATAGAATTCTTGATTAACTCAAGTTTCAAAATCATTCCAAGGCAATCAGAGCGGTCGGATCTCTCCACACTCCACATTTCATTATCTATTCTATGAATTCGATTCTCTCGAATACAGGAATTAGATAACTACATTTAAAAGGACTTCCTTTAACTGGGTATTTTCTTTTACAATACTTCATACCCATTTTATGGAATCAGAAACCTTAACTCCCAAGTTATCAAGGTCACAAGGATATACAACTTCCGCATTGTTCCTCCTCGAAATTAGATAGGATCAACCTTCTCTTGATTAGATCCTCAGCTAACACCGGATTGACTCACTATCCGAATCGAGGTGAACTCTTTGCTTGTTTATGGGATAACCTATCCAACTCTTTCGACTTCAAGTGAGAAGAGGATTTATCCAAGTGAACTTGCAAAGCGCGAAAGGATCCCTAATAAAGAAGTTAGTATACCTTCAAAGAACTAGACGTTGTTCTGTGGATTGTCTTCCCTGTGTCACGTTGCAGGGACTTTTGAAATCGTGGTAACGACGCAATTCTTAACTGTATAAGAAACCGGTATCTCGGGATCCAAAATCAATAAAACCAAAATCAAGTAAATTCAGAACCGAAATTAACAAACCCGCTAGAATGACTACAGGAAAGATAAATTCTGACGATAACGTTCAATTAATGGAAGCTAGATTCCTCAATTACTAAATTACACGATACAACATTCCTCTGATCATAAGAAAACTGCAAGTTGAGACTGAAACAATCGAATTCCGTAAATTTGTCCGAATCTCCAAACATTCCGTGTAGTAATTCTGAAAAGAAATAGAATTGCAGACTAGCTTCAAATTCGAAACGATAACATCCAGATCTCGTAAAATACAAACGAAAATGAAAATACGAAAAACATAACTCAGCTTCAAAACGATGGAAACAACAAAATAAAATAAAATAAAATAAAAGAAAGAAAATGAGTTTTCAAGAATCTGCACTTAGTCCTCAGGTCGCCAGTTACTTTAATGAAATGGGATAGTCAGGTATTTATAGGGTTCCTAAATCAGTCCTAATCCCAATGTAGCCCGCCGTGGATCAGAGTATCCAGCCCAAGTTATCGCTCACGCTGACTTCGCTCCTTTGTCGGATATCATCGAGGTCGCGACTCGATCCCACGCCGCGAATTTCGCTGCATAATTATATAGCCTGATGAATATTCTCGATGTCGCGACATCATCATCTTGTCGCGACATCTTCTCACGCCTTAGCAGGTTTCACTTGTTCTTCCGATGTCGCGATCGCCGGAGATCTTGTCGCGAATTTCACTCTTAAGGCCTTTGCAACTTCAACCGATGTTCTTCTGATGTCGCGACTCGATGTCTCACGCGACTTCCCTCATGGCTCGCATCTCTTTGATCTGGTCGTTCCTGATGTCGCGACTTCGATCTCATGTCACGACATCAACTTATGGCTTCGCGCCTC
The DNA here is from genome assembly GCA_016808115.1 of Tetrastigma voinierianum. Taxonomy (NCBI): domain Eukaryota; kingdom Viridiplantae; phylum Streptophyta; class Magnoliopsida; order Vitales; family Vitaceae; genus Tetrastigma; species Tetrastigma voinierianum. Next base: position 132,795 of record JAEQBH010005691.1, read on the forward strand.
CTCTCGTTGTTTTCCTGTCGCGACTCAATCACGCGACATCACCCTGAGTCATTTGCGCTTTCAACTTGTCTTCACTGTCGCGACTTCGAAATAAGAATGACCTGCTTCATGCGAAGCTTTACCTTCAACCGAGCAGTCCGTGTCGTGCGACATCAATTTAGTTCTCCGGCTTTCAACCTGTCAAGTTTGATGTCGCTGACATCGTGATTGATGTCGCGCGACCTTGCTTTATGACTCGCAGCCTTGATCTATTCTTTTTCCCGATGTCACGACACCGATATCTTGTCGCACATCAGCATCATGCCTTCGGCCAAGTCTCCATGTCCGTTTTCGATGTCACGACTTCGACCTCACGTCGCGACATCACCACTTTTCGCCTTCATGTGCGCTTCATGTCGCGACCCTATAGCTTGTTATCCCCGTCGACCCTTCAATCGGGCCGTAACCCCCAAAACTCAGATCTATGACTTAGTCATTTCTTTCCTTCGCTTCCGCCAATCGGGTCGCGACCTTTATCCAATTTATTTCGTGATTTTTCCGTCGCTTTTTCTTCTTTCTTGCTTCCTCCCGCTAATGACAAATTGGTGAGTTTCTTCATAATTCTGTATATTAAATATTTCATTTTAACTGAAAAATAAACAGAAAAATGGACTAAAAAGAGATGACTTTTAAGCTCATCACTTAATATTTTCCGATAACCAAACAACCTTTTTTTATTATGATAAATTTTATTGCTCAATTTAAAAAAGCATCAATAAGACCTAAAAAAGGTAGGGGTCTCATGCCAAATACAATAACTATCAACATAGATAGCTTTTTGAGCAATAACATAGGGAACAATATTAGACCGGGCCGATGAGAAAGAGACTCGACACTGAGCATGATTCAACAATAATTTGAATGCATGGATAATCCCTCCAAATTCTGACAAGTTACTAGTGAAACCCTTCACATTATTGGTAACTCGTTGGGCATCCATTCAATTACTCCATCCGTTTGAAAATAACTGACGTTTTAGAGAGTTTGTTTTGTTTTTATTTATTTGTCGTTTTAAAAATCAAGAAAGAATTTATTACCTTTTTTTCCAATTTTACCCTTATTGTACTAAATTACCTCGTTTTTTCAATTTTCTAAGTTATTTCAACAAGTACGAAGGATTTTTTACACCTGCCCAATATGAATTACTAATAATTGTAAAATTTCTTACACCTTCCCAATAATTGCATCACATCCATATTTAAATCTATTTCAACTAAAGGCATCTGGTGACATTGCCTTGCAGCCATTTTTCAACTGAGGTTGTTGTTTTAACCCTCATGATTAATACTATTGGTTTATACACAATTTTTGGTGGGAAATAAAATTATCTATAATTTTAAATTGAAATTTTTGGTACAAAAAAATTCAGTTAAAAAAAGAATGAAGAGCGCCAGATTTTTTTTGGAAGAAAATAAAGAGTAAATGAGAAAAAGTAATAATTTTTGGGAGATGATAAAAAGTTAATGAAAAAAAGAGAGGATAATTTAGTCTTTTTTGTGGAGAGAGAGTGTGTTTTAATAATTTTCTAATAAGTGTGCAAACCCAAACGACTGCTATTCTCAAATGAGAAGGTATTGTTGGATGCTAGCTTCCATAATCCAACTCAAGGCCTCCTTCAATCCAATAGCTTTCGCAATGTGAGGTTGGAACCGACCACTTAGCTTTTTACAATACACCACGTGTACACCTCCCCTATGATCACGAGTACATTATGAGTAGCTTGACTCATTTACACCCATATCTATTACCATAATAAAAGGACAATTTATGGTTTTTTTTTGCATTTTTGACTTTTAAATCAAACCATAATTATTTTTAGAGTGCATATACTGACTCCCCTATTTTACTTTATTTTCACTTATATACAAATATTTTTGTATGAATGTAGGAAAACCTACTTTTTCCCATATTTTGTCCTAAAATAATACATTTTTTTAAAAAAAATATTAATCTAATACGTTTGTTTGAAAAAAAAAAATGCTCAAACTAATATGTCTTCATCAAAACTGTAGTTGATAACTACGGTTTTAAATTATTTTTAAGTCAAACTTGAATTAAAACCATAGTCACCAATTACGGTTCTAAGCATTGGTTTGGACATTATTTTCAAAAACGTATTAAGATCGGTATTTTTTTTTTTTAAAAAGTATGAATTTAGGACCAAATGTAAATATATTATACCATTTTGTCATATTCACCAACCTAATAATTCAATTGGTGCCATAACCCTCTCTGTCAGGCTCTCAAAGCACCAGAATTCCAGCGACTGGTAATAGACCCCAAAGTCCAGAAAATCATGTTGGTGCAGAAGCTAGGGTTTGGCTTCGGCAAAGTGGACGCCACAGCCGAAAACTTACCACCAGGATCGGAAGAGGTAAAGTTGCCGGAGGCAGCAGAGATATTCGTAAGAGCGACTTCCAATTGTTGCGGGAAGATGTATGGCTTGTGCTGTTGTCCAGACTAAGCATGAGCATGACAGGCTGCATCAATGTTGAGCTTCATAATTCCATTTGGCTGCTTCACCCAGTGTCGATTCTCATTGCTATGAACACTATCAGAGGAATATTGGGTTGCATTGGCCACACGGGACTGGTCACATAAAGATCCATGCATGACCTGAAACAAAGAGTAGGACAAAGACAATTTGTTCTCCAGACTTTCTCATTGCGATTTCGCCAAATGCCCCATAATAACTTGCAGATTTTCTTATCCATAAGTCTACTTTCTCTATGTAACATGATACTCAACCAATGACTCAAACGGTCAACATCCTCCATGTGAAAAAAACCCAGATTTTGCCAACATTCCATAGCATAATTACAATCAATAAATAAATGAAGAACATTCTCATAGTCGATGCAAAAATGACACATTATCCATGTTTAGTCCATTCAACAATAATCTATCCTTGAGAGGCAAGAAGCCATTACACACCTTCCAGACCATAATTTTGATACGGGCGGGGTGGCAATCTAAAAGTCCTCATTTTGGTCCATGGCAAAGGATCCATAGATTCCTCAAGATTCATGTCAAAATTAAAAGTCAATCTATACTCAGAACGCGCACTATAACAACCAATTTTCTCAAAGTTCCAAATTAATTGGTCACAAGAATTTACCTCACTTGCTGGAATTTCTAAAATATGCGCAACCTCCTACTGAGTGAATAGTTGTTTCAGTAAATTTAAATTCCAACCACTACTCGTCTCATTCCTCAACTTAGCAACAATCATATTTTCTAAACTTGGAGGTGACAAAGAAACCACTATGAAATTTTCAGAACTAGGCACTCAAGGGTTACTCCATACATTGACCATCAACCCGTTACCTATTCTCCATCTACAACATTTTTCAAGTATATGCCTCACACTCCAAATACTTCTCCAGACTAAGCTTGGGTTAGATCATAATTGAGCTGAAAAATAATCCCCTCTTGGATAATATCTATCTTTGATAATCCTACTAGCAAGAGCATTTGGTCTAGTAATAAGGCACCAAGCTTGCTTAGCAAGCATTACTTCATTAAAAGAATGTCAATGGAGAAAATCCAACCACCAAACTCTTTCCTTAAGCATAATTTCTGCCTACATGCAATGGAACCATCCTCCCATGCTCCATCTCAGGCTTGAACCCCACCAAAAAAGAGTTTAATCATCTTCCCAGTCATCACAAGAGGAAACCAGAATGATAAGGTGCCGCTGCATGTAATGCCAAAGGCCACAATCTGATGCAAGAACTCTCTCAGCTTTCTGAGATAAGAGCTTACCATAACAGCTAAAAGCTCTCTTCACATTTGATTCCTCAACAACCAAACCACCATTTTTCTACGCCCCACCTTAGAAGGAAGACTAAGATACCTGCAAGTCTCTAAAAGAGAAAAGACATCTAGCGTGGTCTTAATTACCTCCCTAAGATCCTCCCTGACATTGTGACTAAAGAAAATGCCTGACTTCTAAAAAGTAACAACCCGCCCAAAGTACTCGTGCTCATATTTTGTTGGAATCCCGGGACATTCATCCATAAATCTATGATTTCATATGCAACGGAAACAAAAAATAAAATTACATACTAACTGGAATGGAACTGATCCGTGAATCTTCCAAGCAATAACCGATTTGCAGGTCTTGACCGTAGAGTGTGGGCTCTAAGAACAATCCAAGGCATTTTGCTTTTCAGATCTGGGATAGAGAAATTCTCTTCCTCTGAAAATAGGTTTTCTTGTTGTTATTCAAAACCTAAATATAAGTTACATTTATAATAGGGTTTAGTGGGTCATTGAATCCACTTACATACCTGGGCCTATAATTGGAATTATATGTTTAATTGGCCCAACTTAATTCAAACTCTGGGTCATTAATGGGCTTAATTCTAATATTCTCCCACTCAGTTCTAAAGCAAACTCAAGGCCCATAGGATCATATACTGCTCATAACATTGGTCACTTACAAATGTGTTTGCCTGGGGACCCATGGTACTTTCCAATTTTGGCTCTCGTGGAATCAATCAGACATAACTCCACAATTGGTCAATCGCACTCACTATAGTGTAATTCAATTGCACTCCAAAATTGAAAACTTCTCATTCCAAATCATTGTGGAAGATTACCAAGCCCCACTAATCACTCACACTACCTCCCCATGAATCGATACTAGTAATTTCAGACATTATAATATAAAATATTGAAATTACCATTTTACCTTAAGGCTACAAAGCTTAACCTTTTACTTGATCATGATTGTAAGTCCGCCTCAAACTCAAGTGGGGCCGCCCTAGCCAGGGACAACTTTAATCAATCACCTTTTAAGCTACCTCGAGTGGTATATTGCCCTATAATTAGGGTCATCATGGTTCCCATATCTGGTCAAAACAAGAATCTATGAGCTAAAGCAAGAAGTCATCCAAGATCACTTTGAGTGACTATCACTAATAGATGGTCACAAAGAGCACCTCAAAATGATAAGGTACTCCCTTCAACTCTCCAACGACCCTCAAGGTTAAGAACCCATGTGAGATAGTAGCTAGGGGCAAAACCGTCCAAATATAGTATATGACGATTTACACTCCTAAGCCCCGTTCAATATGTACCAAGTACATACTGGTATGATATCCTGGAGACCCACTCTAGTACTTGTGACAAACTACTCCCAATAACTAGGCAGATATCATACCATAACTACTTATAGATTGCCAACATCCATGAACCGTCGTGAACAACCTCAAACACAAGGAACTCGTATATGTGTCCTCTATGCATTCACACGCACCTAGACATGTACAATGTGCTTGAACTAGGCCTGAATGAACACAATAATATGAAGTAACTGAAACACCAATTTTATTAATGCAAACTAATTACATTATAAACCATGGAAACCAAAACCTAGAGAATACATCTTAGACCTATGTTGTATACATGAGAGTCAAACACTTTAGTCTTAAGTGCTTTTATAAAAGGATCTACTAGGTTATCCTCAGATGCAATCTTTTCTACTATAATATCTCCTCTCTGCACAATCTCTCGTACTAGGTGATACTTTCTTTCAATATGCTTGTCTTTCCTATGATTCCTTGGTTCTTTTGCTTGAGCAACAGCCCCACTATTATCACAGTATAGTATCATAGGATGAACAACCTTAGCTATGACTCCTAATTCCATAAGGAATTTCCTAAGCCATACTTCTTCCTTAGCAGCCTCTGAAGTTGCCACATATTTAGCTTCCATAGTTGAAACAACAATACATGATTGCTTGATACTCCTCCAACAAAAATAAAACGCTTCCAATCTAATGTAAAACATATCCGTAGGTGGATTTCCCTCAACCGCATCTAACTGAAAGTCAGAATCAGTATATCCTATAGGGGCCAACTCATTGCCATGATAAACCAAAGATATAATCCCCTCGTCTCCCAGGTACTTGGGTGGTATAGTTTCACAAATGGGTCCAATGTCTCTCTCTACCCGGATTAAACCGACATCACTCACTATTCCAACTGAATAACATATATCTGGTCTAGTACATAACATCACATACATAAGACTACCAACTGCTGAAGCATATGGTACTGTCTTCATGTATTCTATCTCTTCAGCTGTCATAGGAAACTGGTCTTGAGAAAGATTGATTCCATATCTAAAAGGTGTAAATCCTTTCTTGGAATCTTGCATGCTGTACTTAGACAATATACTATCAATGTAATTTTCTAGAGAAAGTGCAATAATCTTATTCTTTCCGTCTCGTATTATCTTAATACCTAGAACATATTGCGCCTCTCCCAAATCCTTCATTTAGAATTGAGTAGCTAACTAGATCTTTACCTTTGACAACATCTCAAAGTCGTTTCCAATCAACAAAATGTCGTCCACGTATAAAATCAGGAAAACCACTGTATCATCTTACATCTTTCTATATACACAAGGTTTCTCTTCATTTTGATCAAAACCAAAAGATTTGATTACTTGATCAAAATGTTTGTTCCATGATCTCGATGCTTGCTTAAATCCATATATGGACTTATGCAACTTACATACCATGTGTTCTTGACCTTCTGCTATGAAACCATCTCGGTTGTACCATATAAGATTTCTTTCAAGATAGCCATTAAGGAAGGCTATCTTGACATCCATTTTCCATATTTCATAATCATAATATGCTGCAATTGATAGAAGTATTCTAATAGACTTGATCATGGCCACTGGTGAAAATGTTTCCTCATAATCAAAACCTGATTTTTGACTATAACCTTTTGCCACCAGTCTCAAATTTTCCATCTACTCCTTTCTTTCTCTTGTACACCCATTTACAACCAATGGGTTTAACCCCTAGGGTAAATCCACAAGAGTCCACACATTATTAGAATACATGGATTCTAATTTTGATTTCATAGCCTCTTTCCAAAAACCGAAATCCTATAATTAATTGCCTCGTAGTAACTTGTGAGACTACCCTCTCATGTGACTCTGTGGATTGTCAAAGCGATCTCTCCCATCAATGTGAGCTTAATTGTGTGGTCTAATGACCTCCTAATTATGATCAGGCATATTTGGTGCATCAAAGACAGTATTAGTGGTTATGGATCAACAGGAACAACATTATCTTTGATGCTAAGGAATTCGGTCTTTTCCGTCCATTCATTCATACCCCTAATTATGTGATTCATGATGTATTCTTCTTCCACGAACTTAGCATTTGTACTCACAAATACCTTCATGTCAGATTTATTATAGAAATTGTAACCCCTTGTACCTTTGATATCCAACAAAACTAACACACTCGTCGTATCCAACTTGTCGATGACCGTTTAACATGTTATGACAACCCTATATATATGACTTAAAATAAGTTTCCTACTTGTCCACATTTCCATAGGTGTCTTTGGTACTGACTTGGATGGCACCATATTCAGAATGTAAGCTACTATCTCTAGGGCATATCCCCAAAAGGATAAAGGTTATCCATATCTTGAGTAGTCATCAGTAAAAGTGATGAAATACTCATAGCCACCTCTTGCATGGACACTAAACGACCCATACACATCTGAGTGTATCAAATCCAAACATCCTTGAGCTCTAACTCCTTTGGCAGTAAATGATCTCTTAGTCATTTTACCTTGAATATAATTTTGACATAGTGGTAGTTGCTCTAGGGTCAAAGTGGCTAATATCTACAACTCACTAGTCTTTGTATCTTTTTCAAAATTTATGCACGCCTTATGCCATAATTGAGTTTGGCTGATACTAGGCCTTTCTTTCTTTCAATGATTTTTCCACTTTATCAACTTGAATAACAACACAATCATATGATATAGATTATTCACCAATGTGCCACATGTAACAACTTCATTTTCTTTCATAATAGAAACATAAGTTTTATTAAAAGAAACTGAATAAATGTCATTACATAATTTAGAAACTCAAATTAAATTCTTTCTAGAGTCTGGCACAAATAAACAATCATGAAAAACTAAGACTGAATTATTTGAAAAACTAAGACTAAGATCCCTAAAATACACTAAGATGGAAGCCGAGGAAGCCATCTTTAACCCGCATCTCCTCTCACACTCCCTGTCAACCCTGTCTCCAGAGTGAGCTGCATAGAAGATGGTCAAGGGTCTAAATCTATCCACTAAGACCAGCGTAATCAGCCACAAAACAAGACTCAATGACTGCAAAGAGAAGTTAATGATCGGTTCCTTAACTTAAAGTACCCTTCCAATGTCCCTTTGTCCGTGAGATCAAGCACTTTCCCTTTTGGTTTCTAATAGGATAAAAGGTCTAGCTTTCCCAGCAATCTTAGGTTTAGCATGAACACCCGACCGATTTGCTTTATTCCTTTCTTCCTATCGAGGCTTAGAGGATTCAATTCGGCCAATAAAATTAATATCTGGGCCGGGCCTCAATTGTCTCAAATGATTCGGGTTGTTGTGACCGCTTAGTCAAAGACCATTCTAATTTATTCAAAGAATAATTCAACTTGAAATTATTGAAGGAAGGAGGCAATGTCTCAAGGACCATGTTATTTTGTGTTTCCCAAATAATATCAACACTCAGGTCTCCTACCATTAAAGATCCGAATTACTTTTATCATATGATCTCTCATCGAGTACCTTCGTACATTCTAGTGTTCATTATTCCGCTTTATTACCATTTGTTTGAGAATGATCTTACTATGAACTCCAAATATCTCTTGAAGACTCAAGAGCATTGCACTTAAGGTACTCATGGATTGATACCCGACTTCTCAGAAGACTTCATCGAGAGAAGCTAAGATATACATCCTCGTTTCATCATCCTTCCTCCATGCCTCATAGTCACTCTTCAGGTGTTGAGCTCTCTGTGGGTGCTACATGAAGTGACTCTAGGGTCACCCAAATTATACCCTCATAAGTTAAGACAATGTTTAGATTCCTCTTCCAACTCATATAGTTGGTCCCATCTAACATGTTGTTCAAAAGGATTGATGCTAATGGATTGAAGGCAGACATATTTATCCTGAGAATCAAATTGGTGTTGATTAGTATGTGTTCATTACTAGCATAAGACACGTATAATTATATATACAATTTACACTGATATCATATAATATAACACTCAAAATTACACACATTAGTACATGATAAATTAACTTTCATGAGAACTTGTTATCCTACTTTAGACAGGGCTAGTTTCTCAAAGTTAATAAGATATATAATCTAATCAATTCCAAAAGTCACTTATCCTTTGACTAGGTGATTGACTTACCATATAAACTTTTGCCTCTTGAGAAAATAAATATGGACTATTTTAGATAATTTATTATTTTCTTCAAGTTAAGTGTATGCACCACTGATCTTAATTTCAATATTTCTTAAGTAAAGAGCCTCAACTTTAAGCTGATTGCTCCCACTAAAATATTTATTAACTAACCATAAGTGAGTCTCTTAACTAGGATCCTCACATTTGTCCAACTTTAGGCTGATCCAAACATGAATCCCTAAGACTCAAGCCAAAGGAAGGCCATGTGCTTTGCTAAACCTTTCTCCCACTCGATTATTTTAAAACTTGAGTGTTTTGAAGATTATAGTCATCACTCGCTTATTCTAAATTCAAACTAAATTTGATCTCTAAATTTCTAACTTAGCAAATTTCTATAAATAAACTAATTCTAGAATAAGCACTATAAACATGGGCTCACTTATAATTTTCTTGAACATGTAAGTTGTTTACTTTAATTTAATAATTTAAATATCTTAAAACAACAACACGTCTAATTAAATCCATCATTTTATAAAAAAAATTAAATTATATATATTTTATTTAATAATTATCCTTTAAAGATACCTATTAAAAGACATATTTTAATTCCTAGTAATATAAATTAATTTATGCTATCTACTTAACATTTATCCTTTAGATGATAAGTCTTATTAAAATTGCAATTTATTTTAATAATCTTGTTGAAACATAATTTTAATTCCTCCTCATCACAAAATTAATGCAATTAATTCTATCTAGATTTTTCAATAAAAAAAAATAAAACTCAAGGGAAGGTGAATAATCAGCAATAAAATTCATTTATCTAAGATATTCAAAATTCCTGATTATCATGTTTTAAAAAACTTTCAAACCTAACAAGCATAGTGCCGCATTTTTTTAATTTATTTACATAGCACTTCTACTCGTTTCAAACATGTAACAAATAATAATCGGGTTATCAACAATAAAAATGAATTCATTTTATTAATCTATGAAATCTAAGATCTCAAACTGAATCTATCAAACCCGCCTCGATACTGTATGTCGGATCCCGTGATTAATTCATCCAAATCAACATTTCATATATAACGGAAACAAAAAATAAAATTACATACTAATCGAAATTGAACTGATCCGTGAATCTTTCAAGCAATAACCGATTTGCAAGTCTTAACCGCAGAGCGCGCCTCCAAGAATAACCATGCCTTTTCAGATTTCAGATTCAGACGTATGTTCTCTCTCCTCTGAAAATATATAAGTTTTTTTGTTGTTATTCTAAACCTAAATATAAGTTATATTTATAATAGAGTTTAGTGGGTCATTGAATCCACTTACATATTTGGGCCTGAAATTAGCCCATATAAGTTCAATGATACAACTTAATTCAAACTCTAGTTTACTTATCTAGGCTTAGTTCTAACATATTTATCAAGAATGCCTTTAATACATTCAGCTTCCTCAATTGATGCTCCAAAGAAAAGCAAGCTTTCATCTATAAATAAAAGATGAAATAAAACCGGGGCACCTCGACTGATCTTGCATCCTAAAAGATCGGCCCAAGGAAAGGGGATCTTTATCTCCCTTACGAACCCGTATACCTAGATTAATCGGCCCAACTTCTACACCATTGACAAGAACATTATAGGAAACAGTGGTGACACATATCATAATCCACCAAATCTATTGATGAGAAATCCAATCTAATCATAATAGTTTGTAAGAAATCCCACTGCATTCGGTCATAAGCTAGGTCAATCATAAGAAAATTATTTTTTTTAGTATTTTTTCTTTTTTTAATATTTTTCGATAACCAAACAACCTAATTTTTTTATTCGACAATTACATATGAGAAAAATCATTTTTCTTGGAAATTTTTTTCTTTAATACTTTTATGAAACCAAACATAACCCCTAGTGTTTGTCCGCCATCCCTCTCCCCCCTCAACTTATTTTCTGGTTCACCATTGAATGTAAGTACATAAACTCAACACACGAAGAACACTTTTAGTCTCATTAAGAAGGGAGTTACTATTTAAATACAGCTAAGTTTTATTAAATTGATGGAGCTATCACATGTTTTAATAATTTCAAATGTTATTTTCTATTTTCTTTCCTTCATACATAATTTCCCTTTATTTTTTTAAAATTGGTGTATAAAAGATCGATATATAGGAATCTATCCGCTACTTAAATAAAATATTATATATATATATATATATATATATATATTCTTTTTAATAAAATAAACTTTAACAATATATTATATATTTCTCTAAAAAAAATATATATTTTATTTGATTTTTACTATTTATATAATTTTAATTTTATTCATTTATTTGTTATTAAAATTTACGCATGTGTTTACATTGAATGTGAGTAAGGATCATGATGGTGGAATTTTTTTTTTCAATACTTATTTCATTCTATCTTGTCTTATTTTTTAAATAAGATGAGAATAAAAATTATTTTAAATAGAAGAACGGGATTAGACGATAATGATCCATCTCGAATCTACTTATTAAATTATGTAAGCATATCTACTTTAAGTTAAAGTTTATATATATATATAGATATATATATATATATATATATATATATATATATATATATATATTGGACTGAGAGAAAATAGAATAGGCGTCTAAAAATTATGAAAATCCTTATATTTTGAGTTTTGAGCGAGAGTTAAAGATAAAAGTTTTGATAGGTTTTGACTAAGCTCTGGAAGAAGAGTGGGAAACTTAATATATGGTGAAAATATTCAGATAAAGGTAGACAATGCAAAGTGAGTTATTTCAATTAATTTCCATTCCCAACCTTTTAAAAAAAGTTAAACAGATACGGTCAAAGCAGAAGGGTAAGAGGTAATGTCAAATTGGCATGCCTATAGGCCAATCTGCTTCTATAATCACATTTTTAGCCAAAATATTTTTCTGACAGAATTCTATCAAAAACGTTTTTATAGGAATAAAATTAAATCTATAAAAGTTTTTTGTAACATGGTACGCAGACGCACACACATATATAAATGCCATATCATTAAAATTATTAAAAAGACATTTAATATTTAATTAGAAAATATGATATCATAATAAAATAAATAAAATTATTACAAAAGTATATAAATACATATAAAATTTATATTATTGTGCCCTAAATCAAATATTTTTAAGATAAGTAAAAATTAAAATATTTATAGAAATAAGTGAATTAATGAATAAACATATATAAAAATTTATATTAATAAAACCTCAGAAAATACTATTTTTAAATTATAAAAATATTTTAAAATATTTGAACTAATAAATAAACATACATAAACATTTGTATTAATAAAACATAAAATAACTATTCATATGATTATAAAAATATTTATAAAAAATTTGAAATAATTAATAAACATATGCAAAATTTTGTATTAATAAAACTCAAAATAATTAATTTTATAAAATATTTTTTATGATTATAGAATTTTTTTAAATATTTACAAAATAATTTGAATTATTTGAAATTTTAAAAGTATATGATATTATCCAGATTTTTTAAATAAAATAAATAGATGTTGTAAGGAAAAATAAATAGACATTTAAGGATAAACAAATATGTATTTTAGGAATATCCAAAAAAATTAAAATGTTTTTTTTTAGAAACACCTCCAAGTGGTTCTTAAAAAAAACACTTAAAGTGTTTTTTTGAACTTTCAAAAGCGTTTTTGGAAATATTATCAAACACTTTTTTTGTCTTAAAAACACTTTTAAGAAGCACTGCCAAATTGTCCCTTAGTTTCTTTAAATAACTTTTTAAAATTTTAAAATTTGTTTTTAATTTTTCAATTACATTAAAATTAATATATTTTTATAAAAAAATTATAATTATATATTAAACATAAAATTAAATTAAATTAAAATTTAAAATTATTTTATATATCATTAGAACATGATAGTAAGGTGGGCAAAAACCTAAAAAAAAACCGAACTAAATCGAAAACTAAAATAAAATGTAATAAAAATAGGTTAATCTTGAATTCTGTAGATTCAGTTTGGTTTTGTTTTTACACAAATCTCTGCTCCTGGGCTAGGTTTAGACTTACAAAGTACAAAAACCGTGGTTTCGATTAAACTCAACTATATATATATAAGAAAGAAAGAGATATATATATATATATATATATATATATTAGTGTCCTTGTTTATGGAGTTGTGACTCCTTCCTATTTTATCCATCGTTTACTTTTTCCTTCAAACCAAGATTTTGGCCATTTCCTTCCTCCAAACCAAAGCATGTAAATGTGATTTTCTTTGGATTTCATTTCTTTTTCATTGAAGTTTTAAAACCCACATTGTTTAAAAACCGTGATTAGTCACCATATATAATCTTATGTGTTTCATATATTATTTATGAATGTTGGCAAATGCACAAGGGATTGCAAATGAATAGATTGTATTAATTTTTTTCTTCGTACTTTTTATTGTATTTATAATAATTATTATCAATGATTATGAAATTAAATTTATTTCTTGGTCTATGATTAACCTAGTGCCAATATGTTAACCAAACAAACGATTAACTGAATATTTGATTAACCATATTAATTGTTAGGTTTTTGTTTATATAATAACAAAACCAAAACCACTACGGTTTTTATTTTCAGGTCATAGTTTTAGCTAACTAAACTATGCTCACCCCACAGATGTGACGAGATTAAACGATATCCAAACCCACGAATTTGAAGATAAGAATGTAACACCCCGAAATACACCCTAGTCGTTTTTAAACATAATTAGGGTATATTATAAGTGCAGTTTGAAAATTTTCGCAATTATTATTTTGCTAAGCGTGAAAACTGAGAAACCCGTAAATAAGCAAGGGTATATTTGTAACTTGTCAAAACGGGATACAAAAGTCATAATATTAGAAGATGATATGCTATTATAGAAATGGCATAAGTTGTAGTGCAAATAGAATGGAGTTTAAGGACCAAATTGTAATAAGAGGAGAAAAATTAAACTCAAATGGGATAAAACCAAGTTAGTCTCACATTTTGGGGATTTTTGGGGAGGGCAAAACGTAGAGAAGAAGAAGAAGAAGAAGAAGAAGAAGAAGAAGAAGAGAAAGAAAGCCAAGAAAAGTATGGATAGTATGGATTTTTGGACTTTTGTATGGATATTAGTTTGCTCCATTTCTAGTGGTTTGCTAGGAATTCATCCTAACCCTAGCTTTGCTGGAAAGTCACAGTGAAACCCTAAACAGATAAGATGAGTATGGAATCCTCCCTTTGAGTATGGATTCTGGGTTTATGATGTATGGATACCGTTTGGGGTGTTAAGAAGTTAACCTAACTTACAAGTATTTGAGGCTCATCAGAAAACCCAATTAATCTCGCAGTTTTGTTTCGGGGCTCGGGTTGGGAACACACCTCAGAGATGTTTTCTAGAGAGTATACGAAGCTTTTGATTTTGCTGGATTTCTCCGAAAAATTCTAAATCAAAGAAACTGGGAATTCGGTCCCACGCCTCACCCACATGTGGATCCAACGTGAAGAATAAGTCCACGCTGTTGGCGTGGTATGTCCACAAGTGGGCGCGGCCGAGAGGGAGACTCTGACAAGTTGGTACGCCAAGGCGTGAGCAAAGCTACGTCGCAAGAAAGGCTCACACCGCAGCCGTAGCAAAGGTACGCCGTGGCATAGCACCGCTCACAAACATGTGCTTTGCTCATGTTTTTCTATTCAAGTTATTCCGAGAATCATTTACTGGACTAATGAGACCTCATAAGTGTATGCTAAAAGGGTCCATTCATGCTTGTGGCAAAGGAAAAAATTAGACTGGTATCTTTACCGTCCCCAAATGGGCGGAATGGAAAACTTAGCTGCCCCATGATAAGGATAGTGAGCCCCGAACACATATAATCGTAGACCGCCTGCGACCAGATATTGAATGACACTAAGACCTCCTGCCATTTAGCAGCACGCATGCGACGGCATCGATTAGTGCGCATCGACCCTCTCCGTCTGCCTAAGACTCTTGCTTTGTGCTACGGCACCCAAGATCGCATCGTACCTGGGTACTTATTGTGTCGCTATCTCACTCATTTCTTATTATTGGTCTGTAGTCAAACAATTATAAGGATAAGAGTCCTAATAACGAATAAGAGCAAGTAATGTACATCGTTATGTTCTCGAATGTACCTACAAAAATTCCTCTGTACAAGTAGAAAGAGCCATATGTAGTACTTATCGGTACCTTGTACAAGTATGGTTCTTGTAGTAATTGTTTTGGTACCCCGCACAAGTATAAGCTGTAACTTTTGCCGAGATCTGAACAATTATGTTGCTATAAATACAAGTATGTATATGTTTGTTATATAGAATTCATGAAAAATTCTGATATCTACTAATTGTAATCAAGTAATGCTTATATGTCTACCAAGTGAGTACCACTTATGTGTACATGTATAAGTCACAAGTTTCCCACTGCTTGGCGTTTAGGCACTAGAAATAATCCAGGTACTTACAGAGGAGATTTTACCTGTGTGATCTTCTCCATGATTTGCCGGGCAAGCACACTTCAGGGTCCATCACCTCGTAGGTTTCTACGCCTGACATAAAATGTAAATGTACGCTTTGTATATATATATGTAACTAGGACTCAGAACTGTATGTATTGACACTGTAAACACCACTACGGTGGTACTTTTATTTTCAGATCTACGATATGATGACTTTCAATTATAAGACTCAGCCCATCATGTCCGAAAAAGCAAGTAAAGAGTCACAGTATAGTTTCGCGCCCCCTTCATCTGCCTAGGCGGAGGTTGGGGGTGTGACAAAGAATCTCATACCCATCAAAACCAATTTAACTAAATGATAAACCCCTGTCAAAACCCATTGTAGACCCCAAAACTAGGGTTTTAGGGGGTGATTTTATTTTATTTATTTATTATTCTTTTTTTTAATTTATTGTTATCTTTTTTTAAGGGTCAAAAAGGAGGAGGGGAAGTCATTTTATTTTTATTTTTTGAAAGAGGGGGGACATAGATAAAAAAGGGTCATGATTTAGGGGAAAATAAATCCAAAAATGGAAAATAAAATAAAATAAAAAAGGAAGGGGTAAATTACTTAAGTCATTCTTATTCCACCAATGGATTGTTATGATTTTTAGATATGTTTTAGATAAGACATAGATCTAGATTATGAACGGTGGAGATTATGTTTGGAGATTTCATTTGATATTTATGTTAGTTTGAACCAGTAGTTGCTGAAATCGTTTCAATTTCAAACGATTTCAGTGTAAAATTTTAATCTTCTTATTCCACCGTTGGATTGTTATGAGTTTTAGATATGTTTGAGATAAGACATAGATTTAAATTATGAACAGTGGAGATTATGTTTGGAGATCTTATTTGATAGTTATGTTAGTTTGAACAAGTAGCTGTTGAATTGCCAATATCAAATAATTTCAGTGTAAGATTGCAATCTTTTTATTCTACCGTTGGATTGTTTTGAGTTTTAGATATGTTTGAGACACGACATAGATTTTAAACTTGAACGGTGAAGATTGGATTTAGAGTCCCGATCAGTTGTCTTTTAGTTCGAGAATAGTGCTTCTGTTTCCAGATTTTAAGAGAGAAAATTGATGTTTTTCTCTTCACTGTCCAGATTTCAACAAGGGTTCGATCCTGCTTCGTCTGTTGCCTGATCAACTTGAAATTTTGAGGAGAGGTTCTTAACTCATTGATCTTGATTCTGGACGGTGAAGATTGGGGTTAGAGTTCGAAAAAGTAGTGTTTTGTGTCGCAACAAGATCTGACAATAGTGGAGATCTTTTCTTTTGTTTTATGAAAATTTGCTTACATTTTATTATACGATTTAAGGATGCTTATTTAGGAAATCGCGGTTAAGCCCATAGTTTAACCCATTATACAAAAACCCATTTGTTTATTTTCTCCACAGTATCAAGACCCAATAGCTTAACCCCTTATTTTAGGTTCAACTTACTTTGAATTCGTCAAATTAGGCCCAACCCATTGGTCCTAAAAATTTCAACTTACATAAACTCAACTTACTGGGCTCACTGGGAATTAGTCTAACTCTATTAATTTGGTGCGCCTAACTCATTAAGGTCCAATATACTTAGGCCCAATCTATTACAACCCAACTCACTAGGTCTAACCCATCAAGGCCCAACCCATTAGGTTAGTTTATCGATCCATTAGATCATTTGACCAAGCCTTTGGTCACACATTCTGATCATCTCTTTAGCTCGTCAAATTTCCATCATTAATTTATTCAATTTCTCAATTTCTCATTTTCTAAAATTCATTTAATTTTAAAATTCAAGTCTTCCAAAATTCAAGTACTAAATTTCATTCCTTATATATATATATATATATATTTAAATGTCCATTTTAAAATTCAAATTCTCATTTTTTCTCATTTTCTAAAAATTCACTTTAAAATTCACCTCTAATTTTCACTTCATTTTTTTTTCCAAGTTTTCATTTTTTCCGATTCACAAATTCTCAATTTCAAAATTTAAGTGTCATAATCTAAAATTCAAAGTTCCTAATTTCCAATTTCAAATTTTAGTTTCAAATTTCAAATTTACAATTTCAATTCCAAAATTCAAAGTTTCATAATTTAAAATTCAAATATCTCAATTTCTAATTTCAAATTTAAATTCCAATCTCAAATTTATAAAATTAAAGCTCTACCTGGAAAATTGTAATTTCCAAATCCTGTAATTCAAAATTCTCAAACTTCAAATTCATTTAAAAAATTCTCAATTTCCAAAATTTCAAACTTTCAATTTTCAAAACCTTAATTTCAAATCAGTTTTCAAAAATTCCAAACATATGATTAATTCTATAGTTCCTATAAAATAGAATCTTATGGAGTTAATTTGGGTGGAGTCCGACATCTCATGTATCCTTTATTAAATAACTTTGACATTGGATGTACAATTTGTTTTCATAATTCATTCATGAATAATTTTATATTTGTTATTTCAGACTAATATCGCTTTCTATCGATAACACTTACGACAAAGGTCATCGCATACATATTCTTTCCTATTTGACTTTACTTGTTTATTTTATTATTTATTTATTTGTTGATGTTTTGATGTACACTTGTGTAATTATGAGAGATAATTTTTGGTATCCATTAGTTAATCAATAATGACTACGCCTATAGTCAGATTAGTAGATACCGACTCTTAGGGGTTTAGAGGGGTGCTAACACCACTACGTACCTCCTAATAGGTAAATATGACCTCCGAATTTGGACTCTGGCCAGACAAGTCTTTTCTAAACAAGGAGTCAAAGACTAGGGAGTTTTATTTATTTTGTTTTCCCCAAAAAAACTAAAATAAGTGGCTTACTCCAAAAACCATTTTTAAAATGGTTTTTCAAAGAAAAAGTTATTCACCATCTATGGGGACGATGTAAAAATGCGGGTCCACAAAATGACGACTCCACTAGGGAGTTTAGTAGGTCAAGCTTGAATATAATTTAAGGAAAATGTGGCAATTGACTGATTGATTGTTTGATATCTACTCTTTATGCTAATAACACATTGAATGTTTTTTTTTTATTATTTAATTAATTATTTATTTATATTAATTAGTTTGCTTCATCATGATGTATTCTTATTGTATATTTTTTGAATTTTGAAATATTGATTGTGTTTCACATGATTACTTGTTGTATGACTACCCCTCTCTTACTTGACTGCATGTTGCATGTCTATGTGGGACACACATTTATCCCCTTATCTCCAACTCCTTGGTCTTGGTCGACTTTGTCCCTTTAGTTGTTGTGTTTGATGTTTGATCAAAGACTTGTTGTTCCTTGTTTAATCTTTGACCGAGCTAATGATTAGGAGTAAGGTCCAGCGATGGGTTATATTTATGTTTGGGAGCATTCTGCAGGTGGTCCCACATATCGATGCCGAGGAGTCCGATCTTTGAAGTCTTGTATAGCCTAGAGCTAGATTTCAGGATATTTATATGGCCAGTGTGCTCTTCTTTGTGTTAGATTTATTAGGTTTTTTTCGAATGCACCCACACATTCACTATACACTTAGTTTATTCCTGAGTGCTAAGAGTAGTGAAAGCCTTTACCATAGGCTGCCCCCTTGGGATGTCGAGGAAGTGCATGTGTGGAGTTGATGACCACTCAGATGAGAGCTATCTCGCCCTTCTCGCAGACGGTAGGAGGTTGTGTACCACTTGAGGGTACAATCACTCCTGCTAGGGACCCCTTTAAAAAACCCACCCACCCTTGTCTTTTTAAAGCCACCAGTGACCTTCTAGGTTGAGTTTAGATCTTCTTGATTAGGACTCCCATCCTACACGTGGGTGCATCTGTGAGCCTTCAAGGCCGGTTTAGTCATGATATGGATTCAAATTTCTCCATTTTGGTTTCCTTTTGAGGGTATACATAGATTGATCAGAGTATTAAGTTTCAGTGGGGCATTTTTGTGCATAGTGACAGATTGCTTATTTCAGTTTCATTATAGCAGCATTCTTTTGGGTCCGACTTGGACTCCACCTTATTTGTTTCGGTAACACTTTCAGGATTCACTGACACAGATAGGGACCATCTTTGTAGGTTAGAGTTGAGGTTAGATTAGTACGTATATCAAATCAGACAGATATGGATCCACATGCGGCGGCTATTGAGCATATTGCTACGGCTATCGCCGCGCTCCAGATATAGTACATGGCCTTAGTCAGAGGATTGATAGACAACAAACCCCACAGATTTCAGCACAAGAGGATACTTAGTTTGACAAGGGGGCACCACTTCCACCTCCATCGATGGCACCGCGGCCTATCCCTCAGGGCACTCCTTTTGTCGTTCAGAGGCCTATAGAGGTGATCCAGCAACATGCGATTGTTCCAGTTCAAAGTACTGGTTTTTCTAATGATCGTAGACAAAGAGTAGAGCAGATGCTTAGACAGTTGAGAGTTGTAGTGGGTATGGATGTGTGGGATGGATTTGATAGTGCACCTGTGACCCCACTGCCACCTAAATTTCGGATGCTTGACATGGAGCAGTATACAAGAAGAGGATGCCCACGTACTCATTTGAGGATATATAGTCAGTTGATGAGGGGTAATGGGCTCGACGAGGCTTGCTTGATCATGCGTTGTTCCATTGTCACCGAGTAGTGTGGCATAGGAGTCGGTTTTGCCACCTTGATGCTCTTGCAGCGAACTCGAGGATCTACCATTAGTTTATCCGACACCCTTCAAAGATTGTCAGCGATGTCACTAGAGAGCTTGAGGCTATGAGGTAGGGAGCTCATGAGACTACTACATCATTCATCTCCCTTTAGAGGGAGAAGGTTATTCAGATGATTGATCGTCCATAAGAGAGAGAGCAGATTAGCATGATCATGAGGAGTCTACAACCCAGTTATGCTAGACATCTTATGGGGGTATCGATTATTGATTACAGAGCTTTGATAGAGGCTTTATATGGTATCGTGATGGTATGGCACTCGGTTTATGGTCGGATTCTTCCTCTTCTGATAGTAAGGGGTAGAAGCAATCCGGATCATATGTACTCGTGGAGTGTGTGAGCCATCGCTCATTTAGACAGTGGGGCAACCAGTCTCGCATGTATCTATTCCGCCACACGGGGCTTTCTACGCCCAGAGTTCAGTTCAGTACAAACCTTCCATACCACCTCAACCGCTTAGGTTATCAGCTCCATACACTCCACCACACCCAGTTTACACTACACAGGTTGTAGAGAAACCACCTACTGCTCATCTTAGACCTCGAGCGCCCACAATTCCTACATAGCAAACCTAGACAAATTTCCCTCTCTCTCTCTCGTAAACACTTTACGCCACTAGGCATGCCTTTGGGTGAGGTCTTACAGACATTGATGACTGCTAGATTGCTCAGTCCATTAGCACCAAGGGCATTACTGTAGGCCGTTCACCCTCATTTTCGGATGGACCTACATTGTGCCTATCATCAGGGCCCTGGACATACTACAGATTAGTGTACTGCTTTGAGACATGCTGTTTAGGACTTGATTGACCAGGGTATTGTGCAGTTGGGATAGCCTAGCGTTAGTTCTAACCTCCTTCCGACTTATTCTACACATGCAGTTCCTCCTCCAAGGGGAGGTATTCATTATATTGATTTTGTTGAGTCTGATGATCGCATCCATATGTTGTCATGGGATGATTAGCATATTATTTGATGATGGTTATGGCGATGACGGGGTTCATGAAATGTTTCCGACCCATCAGATTCATGCACATGTCGTTTCGATGCTTTGCACCACTGACCTTGATCCCCGCATCTAGGCCGTTGACTTTGTCGTGGTTATAGCGTTCGCACTCCTCGATTTTGACTCCACACCGGTGACGCTTGATACACCAAAGATTCAGTATGTTATCAAAGAAGGTAGAGTGGCTGCACGTATATCCTCAGCTCCATCTCTCGACCATAGATCCCGAGCATCGTTAAAAGACGACAAGAAGAGAGGATGATAAGATCCTCAAGCAAACACGTAGTACACAGTTCGTATCTCTATTCGGAGTTTGTTAGCTTCCCTACCACCCATAGAGAGACTTTGATTAAGGCTTAAGTCAATTTGGAGCTGACACACCAGCACATCGCTGTGAGGCCCCGATACATATGCTCACAACCGGGTCAAGCCGCTTGCATCGCTTTCTAAGGATGACTTACCTTCGAAGGGTTCGCACTACACTCTATCTCTTTGCATATACGCTTGGTTGTTTAGGCGTGTTCCATCTGTCCTCTTAGACAACGGGTCTGCCCTAAATGTTTATCCACTTTCCATTGCTATCACTCTAGGATATGGGCCCATTGATTTTGAGTCATCTACCCAAACAATGAGAACTTATGACAAGATTGTAAAGAGGCGACACCACTCGAAATGATGGCCTGGTCACTGCTTTTAGGTTTTGAGGATCCTTGCATCCTTTAACCTACTCTTGGGTCGCCTATGGATTCATGGTGCTTGTGGTTATCCCACTTCCTTCATTTGAAGGTGAAGTTCATTCATAATGGCTGGTGATCATTTCATCTACATGGGCACATCTTAACATGAGCCAAAAGATTCGAGATTAGCCAGGGGGATGATGATTTGCCCATGACTGATCAGCAATGATAGAGGTACGCACTACGGAGCTGTGGGATTTGTTAGAGATTCGCACCTATGTCATTTGATCAACATAGCAACCCTACTGTTGATGATGAATGGAGATAAATGTCTGTAGATGTCAGCTTCACAGGCGTCATAGCATGGTCGTAGCGAGTTTATCATAGTATTGAACCATGATCCACCCTTTGGCTTGGGATTTGTACTCGTAGAGGCAGATTTTCGATGCATGGCACAGCTACGCCAGGAGAAAGTTAGATCTCAACTTCATCACATTCCATTTGACTATCCCTGCTCGCCCCTTACAGCTGAGGCTGACTCGACTATTTTGTGAGGCTCATAGCCAATATTGCATCCTGATAGACGACGATGGCTCATCGATGATTCTTAACATGTTGGAGCTAGCAATCGCGCCCACAACTAGTTGAGCGGTGGGGCCCTCGACACTTCTACTACCTGATCGCCCTCCTTCCCCAGCGTGATCTTAAGTAGGCTCACGGCTGCGGCTTTCCTCGGATGAGATAGCTAATTACGAGATATTGATGGGGTTATGTCATCCGGATGGTTAGGAGCTACCCCGCATGGTTATCAATGTTCGAGCCGTGATTCTCGCGACTTAGTGATTTAGTGCCACTTATAGACGTGAAGAATGCCTCAGATCTGTACCGCTTCACGTGATTATGGATGATGTTATTGTTAATATTGCATCTCTTGATATATTATGACATGTTGAGGGAGAGTCTGATTCTGTGGACCCACCATTTTCTTTTGATAGTTTGTCTGGATTTGTCTCCCTTTCTGATGATAAAAATCGACAAAGTGAGCATGTAAAAGTTGGTAAGAATGTGCGTATCGCGCGCAAGTATACGGCCGAGTTCACGCAGCACCGTGGCGAGTCAAGTGTCTCCCATGAAGAGAAGCGTGCTATGTACTACTTAGTGACCTGGGTAGACAATATTTGATCCAATTCAGAGGAATTATAATAAATTCAACTAAATTAAAGAAAGCCTAATATTAAAGTTTCGGTTAAGGTAATGATGAGAAAACTTGGGGTTTTTCCTTCACCTACCACACCTGATGGATTTTAACCTAGATAGCGCATTTATTTAATATACCATATGATTTCTGTTAGCGGGTTGATCGTGTCTACAAGATATTCTCTCTCGAGATATAACTGTCTATCTCGCTAGTGTATTGCACTCTACTAATTCCCCCGACTCGAGATGCATGAATGCAAACCCTAGTGCTACAACTGGAACGCGGGATATCTATATTCCCTGATTGACCAAGTGTTTCTTTACCCATGTCCCTACGAGTCATCATCTCTCGATATCAGACTCCTAGCATGCCACAATTGACCAAAGAATGACATGTGATTAAATTCAAGAGTAAAACAACCATATAAATTCATATCGATATTAAATAAAACAAAATTAAAGTATTAATCCATAATGGTGCGGTTAGGGTTGACAAAAACCTAGAGAGAAAAGTTAGTTCATAGTGATTTTCATTAAAAACTGAAAGATTTCCAGCATCACACGAATTAGAGAAAGAAATACAAAAGAAGTCGTCTTCGCAATCTCCCGAAATCCTTCTTCACCAATCTCTCTCTATCCGTCGCTCCTTCTCTTTAGTCTGTCTCCAATCCTCCTCTTTGCCTCAAAATCGCTCCCCTTTTATACTCAGAACTCGGGCCCATCAATGGCCCAGAAAATAAGAACTTTTAGAGCTCCCGTTTTGGAATGGGAGACCTTGCGCCAAGGCAAAGGGAGCTACCGCGCGGTACCTAGCAAGGCAACCAAACTCCAGATTCAAAGTTCGCTTACCAGACTCCTTCTCGGCTACAAAGCGCCACGCGCAGCGCGGGTCTCTCACCTGGGCCAGGTACCGGTGACAAGCCGCACCTCTTTGTCGCATTCTCTCGCTTTGGTCCTTTCTATTGTTAGCTTCCTTTTTATTCAATATCGCCTCGTTTCATAAAGTCATTATAGTATAGGGGATTAGCGCAATATCAGTGAATATGAATGTGAATCATGCAAGTTGAGCTATAAAAACGCATAGAAACCATACTGTAATGTATGCATAGTTCACTCCGATCAACACCCCTAAACTTTAGCTTGCTTCGTCCCGAAATAAAAACAGACTTAACCGTACCTAAGGATAAAGCGCAACTAACACCGCAGACGATATGGGTCTAGCATGATACCAAAGCAAGAAGGGGTCAACAAGAACCAGTAAAAGATCCAAGGACTACCCCTGGCTCAACTTAAGAATTTGCACTGGTCGCCTCATTGACCGCCAGGCCAACCCCTTAGCGCCATCAATTTTTCCTAAGGAGTCTAAGTGCAAGTAAAGTGTGATTCCTAAATGTATAGTTCGACCGCGCACTTCAAACTTGAATCTAACTTACCTATTTGGAATAGCTAAACACAAAAGGATGAGAACGCACCAATTTATTCACTTCAACTACCCCTAAGGGGATTAACTCTAGGACAAACTTGAAGAGTAATTAGTACTCAAGAGGTTTTATGAGGTTCCGTAATCCGGATCCATCGTGACTCCCACCGCCTGGTTATAGACGGCATCTCAGCCCCTAGAACTTAACCCCGAACACTCAACCAAACCTCGAGGTCCTAAACTGTGGAGATCATCCATCCTCTCGTCCCATGAAGCAAGGAAGTCAATGGCCTCTCGCTGTCAGTCAGAGGTTAGGTTGAAAGCCCCTCGGACTATGCCCGGGATTCCGATTAGATGATCCACTTATTATTATTATTATTATATATCTTCATTTTTATATATATATATATTTGGGGCTCAAAGGCGGTCCTCTTTTTCTAAGATGTCCCATCACTTAGGTGTTTAACTTCCTGCGCCCAGAGAACTCTCGCATGGTGAGTCTAAAGTCAAAGCATACCCTGAGATCACCTGTGTGTGTGCATGATAGCCTACTTCTCGGAATTGATTTTTGATATCTAAAGGGGCGCTGCATGGTTATTTCCTCACTTTATACAACGTGCCCCAATTGTCAAACAACCTCGAGTTCCTAATATTTCATTAAACACAAAGCTTTCAGAATTACTATGACTCTTTCGTTATCATGGTCAACTAGAGCCTCAGAATCAATAAACCAAAACTGAATTCACCATATCATAATATACTGCCAAATGCAAATATGCTGGTACATAGTGAACAAGGCTCGGTCTTTAAACATGCTAAAAACACACTAAAACAACCGAAACAAACTAAACAAATAAAACCTATAACATAAAAAAGATAAAAAAATAAAAATACAATCAAAATAAACAAAATAACTCTAAGCTTCTGCAATCTATACCCACACATATGCCCCTTAAACTTAAAAATCGACAAAGGTCCCCACCGACAAAAGAAAAAGAAAATAAAGGCCAAGAGATACGTCCTGTAGAGGATCACTACTATATGTGGTATGGCTGATCTCGTGCCAAGAGGCTGAGCTAAAAATCAACAAAATTTATATACACCTGTTCCTACTTCATCGCGTAGTCAAGCTACTACAAAGATAGTGGTATAGGGTCGAACACGATGGGTTTTCATCCTAAAAATGGTTTGCATCAGCGCATGAAGGTAAGGCTTTTTATCTTCGACTTCGAATTTGTTTAAAACAGTTGGGAATGGTTTGGAAACTGAGAATTGTAAAAAACTGAAAGTAAAAGGTGAAAAGTTAACTTTGAAGATTTAGGTCACTAACTTGGCAAGTTAGGGCAAACAAGTGTCCTCGGGTTTTATCCATGGCACAGTAAACCTAGTCCATGGGCATAACCCGATCTATATTTAACTGTAGCAAACCTCTCACCCATGAAGCAACTCCTATTTGAGTCAATACAGATGCGCTATGTCCCTTTAAACCCTAACATTAAATTATCATTTCGGGAGGCTCAGAAGACCATCTAAAGAACAACAAAGGCATCTCACATGTACACTGTATCCAGCACGAGGATATTGGCCACAATAATGAAGAATCGTTATATTTAACCCTAATTTGAAGAACCCTAACATGTAAATATTATTTCAGGCTCAGAAAGACCATCTAAAGAATCACAACATTTCTCTCATCAATATGTACTTGATCCCAAAGTATGGAAAGTATTGGCCAAATCAACAACATTCAATGTTATGTGAAACTATGTTTTGAGAATATATGGGCCATAAATACACTACTCCGTAGCTTTTAGTACAAGAGGACAACATGCATATGCCCACCACCAAGCTCGCCCCTTCCTCTTCAAGAAGGAGGCTTACAAGCATCTCTTGAGTTGTCATCCTCAAGAGGGGTGTTTGGCAGCCGAGAAAGTAAGAGAAAGAGGAGAGAGTAAGAGAGCTAAAAATTCCAAATAAAAATACGAGACTTTACAAAATGAAAACTTACAAAATATCTTCTCCTCCAAATTGTTCCAAAATTGTTACTTAGGTTACAAAACAAGAGGGGCTTATATAGGCCACCTCAAGGCATGAAAATACCAAAAAACCTATGAAATTGGCTAAGTTATAGGACAATTAAGTAATACACCAAGTTCGGGAGGCGGCTCGCATTAATTACAAGCATGACTTAGAGATCAATTCGCTTAGGTCAAGAATTTCGGGCTTAATTAGCTTAAATCAACAAATTAGCTTAAAACAAGAAATTTCGCCAAGGGTGGGCACTGCGAAGTGAATAAATTCTACAGTTACACCAGAGAGAGCGAAATCATCATTTTCATTTAAGGAACAAGTATATAAATTTTTATAGTCTAGCCGAAACTTGGCTTTCTTTTTCTTGTTGCAAAATTGGCTGAGGTCACAAACTCGCAATCCTAGCGAAAATTTTCGCAACTCTAGCTAAAATTCCAGCTTTGTTGATCTTCACTCCTTTCTTCTACTGCATCCAATTTTCTTCACTTTGCCTTGGTTTTCTCATTGGATTCTAAATGGTCAGATGGTCGACTTGAATTCCAACTTCATGATTCATCCTTGTATTGAAATTGAACTCCAAAAGTGTGCAAAAGCCTACAAAACAACCAAAATACTCCTAAATGGCATAAGTGTTACTAAGAAGACTAGAACACTTCAATTGGCATAATGATATGATTAGTGCACAAAAGCACTCAAACCTATCTAATATGTGGTTCAAAATAGCACTTTTCGGGGCACTAATCACACCCCCAACCTAAACAAGTAAATCCCTTAGCAATGCAAAATAAAGAAAAAAAGGAGATGCATGTGGTGATTTGCAAAGGTTATGATTCAAAAAAGGGTTTATATACATATAAACATTACCTTAAACTGAAAAATTGAAATCAAATTTGAAAACCGAAATGAAAGAATCAAAACCATACAAGAAACCATTTCAGTCAAAATTGGTTCCATAGATTCTCAGCCTTGAATTTCCACCAAGTCTAATGATTCTTATGTAACCGCATTGCTTAATAAACCGCAAAATTGCCAATTCCCAACCTAGCACCGACATGGCCTTAAGTTGCCGAACAACCCAGATGTGGGTTAGTTACACTCTTCTTCTTTTATCTATCTACATCGTAGGGTGTAATGCTTTAAAATCCGACTTCACCAAAGTCCGTAATCTGGGTCCACCGATGACTCCCAACCAATTAAGGTTTAGGCATCAATCCAAAAGGATCACTTTGACCACTAACTCTAAAGGCTTCACCCCTGACCAATGACTTCAAAAAATTACACCCACAAGTCATTAAACTTCACCTATCCACCCATGTAACTAACACTAAATCGATGAGACTCCCAAACCAATTAAGGCTTAGGGCATCTGCTTCAAAGGTTCGCCATATACCCCTGACCGTGCTCTGTTTCAAGGCAAACTTCAATGACACTTTATTTTTCTTCTTATTTTCTTTTTTCTTTCTTTCGCTTTTCTTTCTTTTCCTTTTGGAAGACAACATTGGTCTTCAATCAGAGGTAACACAAACCTATCCTAGGTTGCCAACATACTAAGGGCCTACGGTAGTTTAAAGAAGGCAATACACTTCATGTACTTATTGGAACAACTGAGGCAAAGGTGTGAATTGAAGATACAGTAGGGAAATTTTCAAGCGAGCATGTTTGAACTGGTGGCGACCAAAATTGTTTCAAGTATGGAATTTGTTCTAACATAAGAGGTGACAAATAGTGATTCACTTTTCAAGATAAAGGCAATTCAATTGTCCAATTGTAGCAATTCAATTGTTCAATTGAAAAGAAAAACATTTACACCTAGTAAAGGCAATAAAAACATATATGTACAAAGTCAGAATATAAACTGAATAGCTTTTGATATAGCCAAAATGGCTAGTACATGAACACAAAGCTAAACACAAAAGTATCACTGCCTACTATGGCTAATACATAAATCCTAAACAAAATTAGTAGGCAATTGATAAAGCTGGTAACTAAACAAAAATCATAAAAGAAACCTAACCACCTCACTGCTCAGGTGGTGGTGGTGGGTCTCAAACCGCTCGCTGGCAAAATTTAACATCCACGAAGCCGCATCGCTGCGGGCCTTCCTCGCCGATCAGATCATGAGGAAGACCTAGATGGGCCATAATCCAGCCATCATGAAACGGCACCGCCAACCTCCGATCCTCGGGCGTACTCGCGGTAGCCGCAAGTGAGCAGAGATGGCATCCATCACACTGTGCCATCTCTTCAGCTAGCATGGATGTACTCCTGAATGATGTGTCGAATAGGAAGGCCCGGAGTATCTCGCCGCAAATTCGCGATGTAGTATGTGGAGGAGACAGAACGACATCTAACATGGGAGTCCCTCCGTACTCCTGGGGTCAAAGTGTGCATACGATTCACGTGGTGGTCCGCACCTCAATCCCACCTCCTCCCGGTCCCGTGGTCGTATGGAATGAGACTGCATAGTCTTAACCCTGGCCCACCGAATTACATGTAGGCATCTAGCCTCATCTCTAAATTTGGCTCCTAGAACCCATCCGCCGAGAACATAGCAGTATGGAGTCTCAGACGCAGTGGGATGCTCTCCCGCCGGCCAGTCCTTCCGATGGACCTTCTCCCTCAAACCGCAACAGAGGTCATCACTAGCTCACGTGGCTGAACCAAAATCTCCTGAGATCCTGTAAGAAAGAGCCCAATATATCTCTCCTCGCACATAATGCTGCGCAGGGAACAAGCTGGGTACGTGAAGATGGTCGATAAGCAAAGATCCGATAATGAGTCGCTCCCAGAAAATACCGAACCACAGCTGGTGTTCTAGCCGTTGCTCTGACCATCTCCCCAGGCGTGGGTGGGCCCAAGCTCTATAACCTCTCGAAGGCGAGGCGTGATGCGCAATCCCAATGCTGAAATATCGGCCGGGTCTCGACTACAATTGTGGCGGTCATCTATACCGAATCAATCTCTGGGGCGGACCGTCACTTCCCCTCGATGTCATGGAGCGTAGAACCGGTTAGCATCACTTCGTAATAAACTGTCATGAGTCATGAAGGGTGAGGAATACCGATCAATCTCAAAGACTCCCAGATCCTGTGGTCACCAAATACGGACGTCATAAATGACTTCACAAACTTCATGCGGTGGAGCCCATCTCCTGAATGGGGTTCCCTACGAACATGGGCCTCCCCGATCCCGATGGGTCGGGCGAACAACGAGGCGATGAAGTCGCTCCGGCACCGGCGAACTGGAGATGGTGGAGCCCTCGTGGAAGATGACTCCGCCCGGGCCCGATGTGCCTGCTCGAGGGCCGGCCCTTTAACTCTCCTCCGTGGTACAGCGACAGCCCGGTCCCATCCGCGTCCGATAACGTCGAATCCCCCGAGGCTCCTCGAGGTCGCTCATGGGACCTGATGGCCAGAGCCGACCGGAGTCAGCCACTCTCTCGGCGCGGCCGAATCTCACCACCTCGAGGTCAAGACGGACCCACCCCGAGTACGAACCATACTCAAATATGACTAATACTCCGGAAGAAAGCTCGACTCATTGAAAATATAATCGTCAGACCGTAGTACTAAACCAAAGCCTCTGAGGCTAATGAACCACCTCAGCAAGCAAACCGAACCGTGGCTCACCGAATCAGAAATAAAATGGCCCCGAACTAACTAAACAAGGCTCGATAATCGATCACCACGAGCGGTGGCACCAAGAAGTCGAACCGAGGGCACTGCATCCCGGGCAAAGGAAGGCTCAGCCGAGGCGCTGAACAATCAGGCTCAGGCGCACGTGGTGGAGGCTCATCAAGGCTCCTACTGTGGTCGCGCGCGTGACCGGTGACGGCTATACCAGAACCCGCCGCAAAGCCCGGGCAGGGTCGCGGCCCGCCTCACGGACACGAACTTCCGCAAGAGCCGAGCAGTGGCTTCAGCGGGCGAATGCAAAGATACGGGCTACGCGTGGATTGACTCGTGGTCACTGAGCTCAGTGGCACCTGGCCGAGGGGGAGAATGTGAAGTGGCATTCTAAACAAACCTCCCCGCTTATATGCTTGTAACTGTACCGGCGGTCATTCCTGCTAATTTTCGCTATTTTTAGCGAATTTGGCTCACACCTAGTACACCACCTGCAATTCGAATTTTCAGGATTAAAATGAAAATTAATATATTACTAAAAGTAAAAATTAAAATTAAAATTAGGAAATAGAATATATTCTAATAATTCTAATATAAGATAATATAAAATACTTTACCAACTTGCTAAAATGGAAAGTCACAAATTAAGAAACATACTAAAATAGCTAAACGGAAATTGACTAAATTAAAATAATAAAAAAACAAAAATCAAGTGAACTCCAATTTGGTTTTTGAGAACACCAAACCAGCTCTCAATATACCAAATACTTGGTTGAGGGTCAAGCGAGGATAATCTCTCAACCCCGTAGCCGCTCGGGCTAATTCCATGGTTTCGTGCCCAATTGTTGATCTGCCTCAGACACATCGTTGAATCTGAGCGAATTGGTTTGGTAAAGTAGTAGCTACGGCAAGCACCAATATATCTTCATCTCCACGGGTAATTACTCTCGCATTTCCCCGACACCTGTTTTCCTCGCACACCATCAATTGAACAACTTAACGTAAATTTGATTTTCAATTTCTAAAGAACTCATGTTTGTTGTTCAAATGTGAAAGATGTTCAACTCCATTGTCATGTTACCAAAAGTTAATCAGATGACTCCATTCCCATAATTTATTATTGCATTGGCAAGGGCGTAAATGGTCTTCCTAAGATGATCGTACATGATCGGGTTCACTGAAGAATCGGGTTCAGTTGTCAGTACCACAAAATCTACCGGCAAGAATTTGTCTATCTTCACTAAGACATCCTCAACTATCCCTTAGGATTTTCACCGATCTATCTACTAATGAGAGTGTGATGTTGGTGGTTTAAGTTCACTCAGACTTCCAATCGTCAGATACCTAATACTCGCATTAGGTTCACACCGGTTCCTAACAAGCAAGGACTTTTCTATGCAATTCTACCAATATTGACTAAATTGTGGGAGATCCGGTGATCTTTGTATTTGACAGTATTTGGCTTTGGGATTATGGCACTCGATATGTTCAAGGAGAAATGCTTTCTTCTCAATGCCTAATCCCTTCTGATCAAAGATCTTTCAAAATTTCGTATGCAGGACTTGTTTGACAGTCCAAGAAAGGTATGTTAACCTTTACTTGCCTTAAGACCTCCTTAAAATGCCCGCTGTCGAGATGCCTTCTTCTTCCTCTAAGTGTCAGGAAATGGATGTGGTATGCGCAGATTGATTGAATCCTCCTTCTCGTGAGAATACGCTCGCACCCAATTCTTCTCCTTTGATCGACTTTCAATGCACTTTGCATAAAGCTGATCAACCTCTTTTCCACT
The DNA here is from genome assembly GCA_016808115.1 of Tetrastigma voinierianum. NCBI lineage: Eukaryota > Viridiplantae > Streptophyta > Magnoliopsida > Vitales > Vitaceae > Tetrastigma > Tetrastigma voinierianum. The sequence continues at coordinate 165,056 of JAEQBH010005691.1, forward strand.
CCTCGTAATTATAGCCTTAACTTCATCCATTCCGAATTGTCGGATGATCCCCACTTCATGAATTCCTCGATTTGGAAGTGCTCATGGATGGAAACTTCCCTCTTTAATCTAACAACTTGTTGATTTTGGTATCAATGTAGGGTTATCAATTTTCAGTTCGATTGCTCTCAAGCCCATCTATTCTCTTATTCAATGTACTTTCTACAGTATCAACTTTGTGCCAAGCCATGATTGATTCCTTTTGTTCGGTCGAAAGTTGCCCACCACCTTACCAAATTCAATATATCTTGGTTCTACCGAGAAGAGGATGGTGGTTGTCAGGATCACAGGGGAACCAAATCGAGGCTTGGCACCTGGGGTACATAAGCAGGGGGTTGGGTCTCCATGCAAGGTTAGGTGATTCCCTCCAATTGGAATTGTAGGTATTACCATATGAAGCATTGGATTGTTGTATGCGTTTGATGTCCTTACAAGAATCAGACATTCGACATCAAATCCTTTCATCAGAAAAGCTATAAAGACATGGTTCTACCGATTTACGTGGGATTGAAATTGGTGCAAGGATTGACTCCAGCAGATTTTCGCCACGATACACCTCTCGAGCCGTTTACCTTCAAGTCTCTACCTTCCAGCTAGGTGGAAATCCTAGCTCTTATCTCTCTATTTCTTCGTGCAAGGCATACATCCTCCCCTTTGGATTGACTCGGGTGGTCTCATCTTATCTAATTCTCTAGGTTAGGTTCATCCCAACCCTTGTAGTTTCAGCCACACACTTAAAAAAAAAAAAATCCATGGCTTCACTGGGATGTTTGCTTAAAAGTCTCCCACACATGGTTTCAATGCCCGCTCTCATGGCAGAGACATACCACCATAATGGCCACAAAGATCCATGTATCAAACCCATGATGTGGGCATGCACTGATGGTCTCCATAAATCTTTCCCAACACTGGTAAAATCTCTCACCATCATGAGCTGCAAATGTGTAGATTTGTCTTTTCAAATTATTGGTTTTATGAGCACTGAAAAACTTTTTCAGAACTCAATGCAGCCTCAAATTTTCAATTTCTAATGGTTCTAGGCCTCAATGAGTTGAGCCATATCTTGGCCTTGTCCTTTAGAGTCAATGGAAATGCCTTTAGCTTAAGCAAATCCATGTCAATCATACCTTCCTTGAAGGTAGTGCAGACCTCCTCAAAATCCCTAATATGAGTGTATGGATTTTCATTTTCCATACCATGATATGTGGGGAGTAGGGTACCAAATAAGGCCTCACCGTTTACATCTCAAGTAGAGGTATGATGCAGATGGGGCACCGACTCAGGAGGGTGGATGCGGGATCCTCATGGTCTGCTATTTGATTCATGGGGGTTCAAGCTGACTCATGTTCCTCGTGTATGATCCACACATTGCACACTAACCCCAATTAGCCGGGTCAAGTTGTGTACCTATCCTATGCAATCTACCTGATGTGTCTCTATCCCACTGTTGCATAAACACCTGTTAAATAATTTAGAGACAACAAAGAGCAACAACAAACTTGCAAAAAGATTAAAATTAACTAACAAAAATTAAAACTAACTAAATGAAAAATCGAAACAAAGATACATCGCTAAGGTCGAAACTCCGCAAGCATCGCAGAACTGCTTGCAAAAGAGGTGTGTTAGCTACCTTCACTTGTGATGTGGATCACAAGTACTCTTCTTAACTTACCATTTGTAGTTTGGCAATTATCCACGCAACGGGCGCCATTTTATTTCGTACTACGAGTTGAGCTACAAATCAACAAAATTTATATACAATTTGCGCGCTCCTACTATCGCCGTAGTTAAGCTACCGCAAAGATAGTGGTCTAGGGTCGAACACTGGGATGGGTTTTCATCCTAAAATGGTTTGCACGTCACATGAAGGTAAGGCGCTTTATTTTGACTTTTTTAGAATTTTGTTTCAAAACAAGTGGTGGTTTGGAAACTAAGAATTGTAAAACTGAAAGTAAAAGGTGAAAAAGTTAACTTTGAAGATTTAGGTCACTAACTTGGCAAGTTAGTAAAACAAGTGTCCCTGTTTTATCCTCGCTACAGACATGCAACCTATAGTCCATGGCATAACCTATCTATATTTAACTAGCAACCTCACTATGAAGCAACTATTTGAGTCAATATGGTAGCATGCAAGCTATGGCCCCTTTAAAACCCTAACATTAAATTATCATTTCGTAGGCTCAGAAGACCATCTGAAAGAACAACAAAGGCATCTCTCACCAGGCAATCTATCCTAAAGCATGGAGAGACACAAAATAATAAATGTGTGAACTGTTATTTAACCCTAATTAAGAACCCTAACATGTAAATATTATCTCGTAGGCTCAGAAGACCATCTAAAGAATCACAGTACTTCTCTCATTGAATATGTACTTGATCCTAAAGCATGGAAAGTATTGGCCAAATCAATAACATTCAATGTTATGCAACCATGTTTTGAGAATATAAGGGCCATAAATACACTACCTGTAGCTTTTAGTACAAGAGGACAACATGCATATGCCCCACCACCAAGCTAGCTCCCTTCCTCTTCAAAGAAAGGAGGCTTAGCCAAGCATCTCTTGAGTTGTCATCCTCAAGAGGGTGTTTGCAAATCGAGAAAGTAAGAGAAAGAGAGAGAGAAGAGAGGAAAGCAAAACCTAAATAAAATACGAGACTTTATTTACAAATGAAAACTTACAAAATATCTTCTCCTCCTCCAAATTGTTCCAAAATTGTTACTTAGGTTACAAACAAGAGGCTTTTATATAGGCCACCTCAAGGCATGAAAATTAAAACCTATGAAATTGGCTAGTTATAGGACAATTAAGTAATACACCAAGCTCGAGGCGGCTCGGCATTAATTACAAAGATGACGAGGCATCAATTTTCGCTTATCGAAGAATTTCTCGCTTAATTAGATAAATCAATGTGCTCCAGCGAAACAAGAAATTTCGTTTATATGGGCAATTTCGCTTAGTTAGCCACCGCTAAGCTAGCTAAATTCAAGGAGAATGAATCAATTATTTTCGCTTAAGGAACAAGGCGAAATTTGAGTGGTCTAGCCGAAATTGGCATTTTCGCTTAGGTTAAATTTTTTCATAAGGTTTATGCAAATTTTCGCATCTCTAGCTTAAAACAAGAACTCTACGAAAATCCACTTGTTGGATCTTCACTCCTTTCTTCTATCGTGATCCAATTTTTCTACTTTGGCTCTTGATTTTTCACATCCAGTGGGTCGGGTTGATGGCCGAGACTTGAATTCCAATCATGATTCATCCTTTGTATTGAAATTGAACTCCAAAAGTGTGCAAAGTCACAAAACAAATCAAAAATAATTTCTTAAATGGCATAAGTGTTACTAAGAAGACTAGAACACTCTTAATCAGATAATGACATGATTAGTGCACAAAAAGCACCCAAACCCATCTAATATAGGGTCTAAAATAGCACTTTGGGCACTAATCAAGCATGTGTGAAGAGAGAGGAGTCGAGCCACAGGTGATAAGCGTCCCGTCAAGGAATGGTGGCCATCTCAACTCTGATGGCGTCTATGTCTTGACTCAGGGCAACCCGGTGCTCCTGAGACTCGTCCCAATAGGCGTTAAACCGTGTGGTAAGCGTATGAATCTGGTCATCGAGGGACTAAGTCGAACTGGAGGGGACCTTAGGGTCACCATCCTCGTGGTCGTCGCGACTAGGTGTGGTCACTGCAAAGATCCTCGTTTGGCCTCCTTATTCGAATCGCCCGGCTCCCGAACTTCGCCTAGGCAACAGCATGGGTAGGCGCCGCCGCACCTACCCCAAAGTCTAACATCCGATTCCCGCGCCAAGACAAAATTTATGTAATGAGTGGCGTGTATCAGTATACCGGCAGATCTCCCCTTTGGGCCGACTTTAATCAACCCTCACTCAATGACGAACCCGATGTCAAACTGGAACCCCTTGGTCATGGCGTACAAGAGGATCACCTTGTCCTTTGTAACTGTACTCAAATGCAGGGTCAGCTTGATTTTAACACAAACAAAATTATACCAGACCTTAGCCACGAGCGTGAGCGAGTGCATCTCGGAAGTGCGAATCACTACCGATAGCTGGGCCGTTTCCACACGCCTGCCGTGGAGCGAGCTCCTACATCAGGCGCTCATAGTCTGTGTCAGCAAATAGCACCTATACTTCGCGGGCCGTCACATCCATCAAGCCGTAGACTGCTGATGGCCCGGGGCACTAAACTCAACCCACCTCTGGACGGTAAGAAGGTGACTCCAACTTTGAAAGGAATCTGGGGCCACGAACAGGGGGCAAAAACATTATAGCATCTTCCATCCGCAGTCCGACGTGAAGTTGAAGAATGCATTAGAAGTGGGGAAACCGCGTTCCGGGATGAACGAGTGGTTGAATAGCGACTCGTGATAGATCCGCTCGGCCTCCCGGGAAATGAACCGATGTGGATCTTCCGAAGGGGGTGGTGCTGCCCGTGAGGTGGAGCCGGATCACGCCGTCAGCTTCGGTGGACTTCGGGAACCACTGAGGTCAGATCTATGAGGACATGCAAAAAACAACAGCAAAAACAGAGAGAGAAGTAGAAAGGGCAAGAACATGGTGAGGAAAATGGATCGGCCACTGCATTTTATAAGGCCCAAAATATTCGCCGCCGCCATGCAAAGGCTCTGCAAATGCGAATATAGTTTACAGGAGCAGTAGACCTTCGAGCACCAAAGATGCAAGAGCCACGCAAATGGGCGGTGAGGGTGCCACGCAATGGCTGTAGGGAAGTTACGCTAGTCAGCGTAGTGCTACGCAGCTACAGAGGTGCTGGCTAGTCAAGCGCAGGGTGCCACGTTAGCCGGGCAGGGGTGCCACGCACGTCGCAGGTGCCACAAGAAATACGCAGGTGCCACGCAGCCACAGAGATACGCAATGGCCGTAGGTGCCACGCCACTGGGAACCAGCATACAAGAAAATTATGTTGCTACACAACCAGAGAGTTCACACCATTGCTACCGTAAAGTATGACAAGGGTTTTTTTTGTTTTTAAACACGAATTTCAATCTCTCTCACACTTAATGACATGAGATCCTTTGTGACTGTGGTTACACCCTTGTATCCCTGAAAAATCACAAACACATTAAAAACAAACAAAAGTGGGAAGTCCTAAAACGAAAATTACACCAAAAAGCAATTGAAAATATCGAAAATAATTCTAGGTTGAAGGAGAAGGGGATATCACAATACTTGGGTTGCCTCCTAAGAAGCGCTATGTTTAACGTCGTTAGCTCGACATTCCTGCAACGTACAACATTCAGAGCGGGAAAAATAACCGAATCAAGCAGACCTTCACCATTACCGCCCCGCCTCCAAAGGTCTGATGGTGGCCTAGTACTACTAATTCTCTTCCACTTCACTGTGACATTCAACCCGTTCACACCGCCCCTCATTCTCCTCCCGAGCTGCTAGGCAAACATCCATGTCTCTCTATCAACAATGTGGCCATTCGCCTATTTGTACTTCCTGTGTTTCTAAGTCAGCCCCTTGATTCCCAGAGCGGTGGATCGGGTTCCTCAGTAGCCGCGAGCCCGATTTTGGGAATGTGGCTCGTCTAATTCATAAATGCTATGTCACTCATGAGCCCATGCCTTCCAAATCCACTTTCTTCAGTAGGCTGCCTGGCTAAAGTGGTGGCATACTATTCTCATTGTTCCTCCAAACATAATCTGATTGCTCTATTATTCTAGCTCCTTTCATTTGATTCGCTTGCAAAGCAGTGTCTTAATCAACAAAATTCTGTATCCTAGGGTTCCTACCCGCCGCAGTGAGCTATCACAAAGATGGCTCAGGCCTAACACTCTGTGACAGGTTTTCTCGTGAGAGAAGAGTTGTATGATCAAAACAGTGTTTCCTTTCGATTTAAGGATTTGTGTAAAAAACAAGGTGGGTGAATGGTTGAAAACTAAAAATAAATCGAAATAAAGTATAAAAGAACTCAAGCTCCTGCCACTGGCTTAGTCTGCTTCAACCTGATGGGTCCTGGTCTTTTTCTCGTGATTGGGAGGATGACCTATAGTCATTTCCCGAACCGGATCTTCATTTAACTTTAAAACCTAAACCCTATAATTTTTCCTCTTGAACAATGGCATTTAATGAGTATAATGGTTCCTAACAAATGGAGAACATACTCCATAAACCACCTTTACAAGAATTGATGAGATAATTCACTGGTATCAAGTGATCTAGTGATAAGATCACCAACCTAAAAGTTTCACAACATTAATTAGTGAGGGCATGCTCTTAGAGATTATAACCTAAGGTGAGAAGCAAAATGCAACACCATAAATTTTACATGAAAAGCAAGAGAGTCTAACTTACCTTAATCACACTAAGGCCTTCAAGATGAGGTTCGAATAAAATATCCCTTGATTTGTCATCAACATGTAAGTGTTCGATGTCGAAAGTGCAAAGAAAGTGAAGGAGTGTTATGAGAAAAACTACACACTTCAATGAGAGTGAAACTCATTTCAATTTATCGGGAGCTGATTTGATGGACCTAAAGATTAATTGATGCTACAAGCTCGACCGAAAGCTTATAGGTGCTCGCACCAAGGAAATTACAAAAATGTCTAAATAACTAAATGACTGTTATAGATTTGTACAAAACCACAAAAGGCTGGTCAAAAAGGCCAATGCAGAAAGGAGCAAGTTATGAATTTAAGACCTCAGAAATTTCAGCAATCTTCGAGAACTCATGAATTTGCAGTTGCGAATTTTTGCAACCCTACAAAATTTTCACAGTGTCTTCCTTCTCTTCAAAGATTGTCTAAATTTCCTCCGTTCGATCATGACTGAATTTTACCTGGTTCATCGTGTTTGGATTGATTGAAGATAATGAGGTATTCGGGCCTGCAAAATTCACAAAATAGCTAAAAAAAATGATTAGTAGCAAAGCCTGACCTCAATGTATCAATTGCATGGTTGGGATTAGTACATGCAGTGCTCAAACCTGCTATAAACAGGGCTCAAATAGCACTATTTGGGTACTAATCACCTCTCCAACCATGGCCCTAATTCTGATTTTGATTATGATTATGGTACTTGTTTTGATATGTGGCATCTCCATACTCGTCCCCGCCGTTGTTGATTCCCGCCGATTCACATACTCGGCACTTTGCTATAACGTCAGATTAGTCCCATCAACAATCCATAGTACTATGTTGCCCTCCATAAGACTCGTAGATCTCCCAAGGATTATTCTGAATCGCATTCACTGTACTTGGTTGCTTTGTAGCTGTAGCTATTTAGTTAACTATGCGACATGATTTACCAAATTATCGAGAACTTCTATGTCTGCTCCCGCTAAGGGCTTCCTAGGTGCTGATCTATCTAGAGGCCACTGATTAGAATTAGTGGTTCTATCCTCCAATATCTCATGTTTGATCCGTAGTTTTTTTCATCGCACCTCGCCGAGGCATCAATGATCATTCTAGCCGACCGCTTTAAAACCGCTATAAAACGATGCACCGCACGATCCACCTAGTCAACCTGTGGTGTTGGCATCTCCTCAATAACTCATGAAATCTCTCCTAGGCCTCGGCCAAGTTCTCCCCCTCGAATTGTCTGAATGTGTTAATTTATTGCACTAGTTGTGTGATCTTTGTGGGTGGGAAAATTTTGGTTAGAAATTTCTGCACTAAGTCATTTCATGAGGTAATGGAACTGCGGTCATTAGTCAACCAAATGCCAGCTCCTGGCTAAGTGACGCGGGGAATAGACACAACTGAGAGCTCTTCCTGCTGTACCCCATTATACTTGACTATGTCACAAACTTCGATAAAACTGGTCAGATGCGCATTCGGATTCTCACTAGCAACTCATAACCTCAGATATTAAGTGAGCATTTGCAGAGTTACTCCTTTCAGCCTGGGTTGTTCGCTGAATGGGTGGTCTTCTCGTATAGCTAACTAAACAACCTGTAGTGTAAGGCTTAACTCTCAAGTAGCATATGCGGATTATCAGGCTGTACAAATGATCGGGTGGCCTGATCTCTATAATTTTGTCCATTCTGATCCACATGTGGTTCATTCCTTTCTTGGAACTGTCCTTCATCCTCTTGATTTTGCATGATTTCAAATTAGGTTGCGCGTGCTTCTCTACGTAATCGATGTAATGTTCGTTCTGGTTCAAGATCGAATGGAAGTAATTCCTTGCGATCTTGTCTTTGCATGCACACTAAATGCTTTCCTGAAATCACAACTATGAAGTCGAGACCAAGTCACAACACAGATGAAATAAGGCACAATACCTAAAACGAAGGATAATAAAATATAATAATTAATAAGTAAAAAGAACTAAATAAAATAAAATTTATCCAAAGTACAATCTATGGCACGGTTGTCAATACCAACACTAAACTTCTCCCCAACAACGGCGCCAAAAACTTGATGGGCTGAAAGTGAGCATGTAAAAGTTGGTAAAAATGCATACCCTTACGCGCAAGTATACGCGTTGAGTTCAAGCAGTGTAGTGGTGAGTCAAGTGTCATTCCCACGAAGAGAAGCGTGCTAAGTAATCGAGATGAGGACCTAGACAATATTTGATCCATTCTTGTAGCTTAATTATGAATAAATTAACTAAATTAAAGAGTTTCAATATTAAAGTTTCCTGCTTAAGGTAATTATGAGAAAACCTAGGGTTTTGCCTTCACCCACCGCACCCGATGGATTTTAACCCAGATAGCGCATTTATTTAATATACCATATTAGATTTATGTTACCGGGGTTGATCGTGTCTTACAAGATATTCTTCGAGATATAACCACTCATCTCGCTGGCCAAGTGTATTGCATCCGTCGACCCCTCGACCGAGATGCATAAATAAACCCCAGCTACACTGAACACTATACCTTATTCCCTCGGATTGCCAAGTGTTTCCTTTACCCATGTCCCTATGAGTCACCATCTCGATATCGACTTAGCATTAGCATGCCACAATTGGCCAAAGAAATTCCACATGTGATTAAATTCAGAGTAAAAACAACCATAGAAATGCATATCACATTAAATAAACACAATTAAAGTATTAATCCATAATGGTGTCATTAGGGGTTGACAAAAACCTAGGAGAGAAAAGTTAGTTCATAGTGATTTTCATTACAACCTAAAGATTTGGCATCACACGACTAGAGAAAGAAATACAAAAGAAGCCGTCTTCGCAATCTCCCGGAATCCGTCTTCACCAATCTCTCTCTATCCGTCGCTCCTTCTCAGAGGTCCATGCTGGAGTTTGTGGGACCCACATGGGTGGACATATGTTGGCTCGTAAGATTATGAGGACTGGCTATTTTTGGTTGACCATTGAGACATATGGTTTTCAGTTTGTTCAGAGATGTACAACGTGTCAGATGTAAGGAGATCTTATACACGTTCCACCATCAGAGTTTCATGCATTGACCTTACCTTGGCCGTTTTCAGTCTGGGGCATAGATGTTATTAGGAAGATTTCGCCGAAGTCTTCCAATGGTCTTGAGTTCATTCGTCGCATTGGACATTTCACTGAGTGGGTAGGAGGCCACTTCATGCAGTTAAATGTCGCCAAGGTGGCCACCTTTATCGATCACATTATCTATAGATATGGTAGCACCCTTTCTACCCTACCCGATTGATCTGCCCGAATTGGATCTAGGGATGCCCGATACCACTATATTACTTTATCAAAAAACTCATTTATCAAAAACACGCCTAAGCTGCTACATTTCGCCAAAATCTTGCGAAAAGCGATTTCACTCGGGGCAAGCCCATAAACATTTATCAATTCAATGCAATCTCTTTACAAAATATTCTTAACCAAAAATGGAATTTTTATGTCAGTTGATAACATAATATCCAAAATCATATCGTAGATATTGGTACAAAAATAATTTCGGAGTTGGAACTCCTTTTGTTTACAAAACAATGTCATGCTAAAAATGGTGAGGATGCATGTGACTGAGCATACCCGTGAACTTTCTCACACTCAGCCTCGACCTTAATCCCGCTTTAATCACTTCCTATCACTCTGAGACTTCAGGCATTGATAAAATAATACGCTAAGCATTTTCATGCTTAAAGGGTTCTCATACACTCATCTTTCGCTTTCGCTTGTCAATCATGAAGTTTTACTAAACAAAACTTTCAAATCTTTTTGGATGATCAATGTCAATGCAATACATATACTTATTTCATATACAATCATTTATGGTTCATTGATCATCCCAAATATACACTTCCATATGCAATAAATCATTTATAACCAAATCATGCATTTCACAATACTCTTTTCATTTCAAATTGCAATCATGTTTTTTAATACCAATATGTCAACAATCTCAAAGTCAATTTAGTTCTACCCTTAACGAATTTAACCTATGTTTTCGATATACAGGATATCGGAATCACCAACACCTGGCCCGCCGGGTCGCATCAAGATAAAACATTTGTTTTATAACACATTTTGGCCTCGCTGGCCGCTTAACCGGGTTATTAAAAATCAATTCGTGAACACTACCGGAGCATCGTCCCGTTTAAGCCGCTAATCTGAGTGACACATCAATACGCTTGTTCGCAGATCGCTTAATTTGACCCTTATTGGTATACCAATCCATCCTACGCGAAATAAATGGTTAACATTCAATTAAGAGCTGCTCAAATCCTTTATAGCAAAATACAGCAATATGTACATTTGTATAAATGAAGCTTCATTTTCAATAATTCATGCAATTTTCATATGCAAACATTTCATAATTTATTACCTCAAATCAATTAAAACAAATCAATATGCTTTTCTTATACATTTAGAACAAACATTTCAAATCTTGAAACGAGAATAGGAGAATATAGAACAAACCAATCTATCTCTTTATTTCTGACTCAACTTCTGGCCCAGGTTAGTGATCCCTGACTGCCCCAGCAAATCACACACATCACATTTAGTAAGCCAACACTACTCACACTTAACGAATATCGCCGAGGCGGCAAGATACGGTGCGTTTTTCATTTAGTTTTGATCTATTTAACCCAATAATCAATGACAGTCCTAAACCATCTACAAATACGACTTTCGAACAAAAATCCAAAATTTGCCCTCTATGAACAAGATTTACGCCGTGCAGCACTGCTACGCCAAGATAGACCTTCGCCACGCAAGATAGCTCTGCACGCCTCGCATCCGAGGAGCCATTTTCGCACCTCTACTGGGCCAAGGGCGAGTGGCATCCCACACCTCGGGCGTAGGTTCACGCCGCTGCAGGTTCCCACGCTATGGCGTGCGGGTTCCCTATGTCGCAAGATAAGAGGCCGAAATGCTCATATTTTTCGCTTCTCCCTTTACAATTTTTCTCCAAAATCACCCTAAACCTGAAAAAACAAAATATGAGAATCACCTTAATATCATCCTAAACCAAATCCATGAGCAAAACTCGCGGATGGATTAGGCTTTTCTAACCTAAACATCAAATACAACTTTCTAGTGGTTTAGTTATTACCTTAAATCCCTTTGCACTTAGTCTAGCCTTTCTCCTCCTTCTTCTTCTTGCAAGATCTTTGAACAAATGGAAGGATTTACACCACAACTCTCTCCTCCAAAACCCATAAGCCTTTCCTCTTCCTCTCTCTCAAAAAACATTTTTTGCTCATATGCACAAATGTGCTCTTCTAAGACCACATCATCTTTATTTCTTTCTATTTGGCTGTATACATGTTTGGCTTATACACAAATTCCATTTCATTTTTCTCACTTAAAGCTCACTAGTCTCCTTATTTGCACATTTACTTATCATTTATTTCACATTAGCATTTAAGCTTATCATTTGACCCTTAGGTCCTCATTTTACAAATTTCCAAATTTGCCATTTTTCACTTGGGTTAATTTTCGAGTTCAATCAATTTCTCATTTTAGTATATAACATTTAATCATATGCTCACATATTCATTTCAAATTTCACAATTTATCGCTTCCTAGAAAACCCAGTTTGCTCAATTCATACCCGGAATATATAATAAAATTATTATAAAAATTCTAGGGTATTTTTGAGACGTTACATATGGGGTTCCTCATGAGTTGATATCAGATAAAGGTGTGCATTTTAGGGGTGAGGTTTACACTTTATTACAGAGATATGACATCCAAAGACGTGCATCGCCCGCTGCACAGCCGTACAAATGGGTAGGGTCTCAACAAGAATATCAAGAGGATTTTGCGCAAGATGATTGAGATTTCTCTAGACTGGTCCGAGAAGCTTTCTTTTTCATTATGGGCATATCGCACCTCCTTTCGCACTTCTCTACGTACTTCACCTTTACTCTCAGCTTATGGCATGGAGGTAGTTTGCAATCTTTCATTGAGATAAGGATCCGAGAGTAGCCCTGTATGTTAGGGATTTCGAGGGCGGATGGCTCACCATGATTTGATCAGCTTATTAAATGAGAGGAGATTGAGAGCCATTGACCATGTTCAAGCTTACCAAAGGAAGACGGCCCACGCTTTCAAAAAGCGGGACAAGCCTAAACCACTACAACGAGGCGATTTGGTTTTGAGAGTCCTCGGAGGTCACTAACCCTAGAGGAAGTTGGTATCCCCAACTGAGTGAATCTACATTATTAAAAAGAGTTGACCTTAGGGAGTTGCATGGTTGATCGACTTAGATGGAAACCAATTCTCAGAGCCAACCAATGTGGATCAACTAAAAAAGTTTTACGTTTGAGACCACGGTCATAGGATAGGTGGCCATTATTACAGTTAGCCATATACCTTATCACATGTTACTCACATATTTACCGTTGCTAGCCCATTGAGCCTTACTTGCACATTTTGGCATATCTTTCTCTTATAGCCTTGCTTACCTTTTCATACCTGGGATAGGGACCCTCTAGTGTGTGGATGCTTTAGTTTAGGGATCTTATGAGTTATGTATTATTATCATTATTATTCCTTGCACGCCTTACCACATTCAATTTCCATTGTATCCGTCCACTATAGTTTTTATGTTTTCACCTACTTTCTTTCTATCTCGCTCTTCGCTTCTATCTCATTATTTCCCACTTAGATGGTGATCTATTCATTTTACTGCAGATGGGGGTTTGTCACGTGTCACCCTTCACTATCTCCAAATTTACATTTATTCAGAGACTTTTAGTTTGAGAGGCTTATGTCATTTCATTGGAGTTGTTTTATTGTACCTTTGCGCTTGGAGATATGTTCGTTTATTGCCATATTGGTTTGTCTCTCATTGTTTTATTTAGTCTATGCACCAAAAAAAAAAAAAAAGGAAGAAAAAAAATATAAATAAATGCGCACGTGTATGTATTCGTGACGTGATATTCCTAAGTACATATGGATTTATGAGGATCATTGTTTCTTTGAAAGGTATGTATTAATGTGAGTTCAGATGTAGCTTCCCGAGATCTCAGTATCATGTGCTTACTTTGAGATTTTATTAGTGGTATGTGAGATGACTGATCCTCTTCTAGGAGCTCCGAGTTAGTGTCATATTCATCATCCCATTTGTCGATGATATGTCTTCCCCATGCAAAGATTCAGTAGATCTATCATATCATCGTCAATTTTTTCCTCATCATATTTATCTTCTTTACTTCATACTCTAATTTTCTCATATTTATCACCTCATATGTTTATTGATTTTCGAGTTTGATGTTTCACTCTATATCCTTTTCCTCTTACCTATCTCACATGTTACACTTTTGCATCACATCATTACATAGCACTTCCATCGATGTTCTGTGTCCATACCATAGAGACTTTCGTTGCTGTGGCATTCCACACACGAAGACACGGGGTTGATCATTGGGTATTTGAGCCTAGTTTCCTCATTTCCTTTTACCTTGTCACCCCGAGCCACATTATTATCCAGGTCGTAATACCACCCCGAGACCATGAAATAACGTTTTCTTGGACAACATCTACTGATAGGTATTCGAGACTCGTAGATACTCGCATTATCATGTGGCTTTTTCTATGAGATTCCTCTTATTGGGCCAGTTGGATCCATTTCTAGTTACTTACCTGATGACTCAGGCTGCCTTTCGCTATCGGGGGATGCATGGATTTAGACCAATTCCGACATGCCACACTAGGCATACCCTATCCGTCTGATCATCCGGATTCGCTTGTTCAGGTAGACAGATTCTTGCTGAGATGTCAGAGCCATATTTGATATTTTGGGGGGTTTCATCATTATTCTATTAGATGACATATATGTTACTACTTGGGCATATCCCTTTATCTCGCTGTAGATCATCAAGAATTTGTTTGTTTGTGCATTACGCTACCACATCTAGATGACGAAGTCTTGCTTATGACATTTTGGGATTTCATCATGTTTTGATAGATGCCATACTAGCATATCCCTTATCTTCTCGATCTATTTAGAGGTGGTCAGTTTGTCCAAGGCCATCGAGGATATGAGCCATTGTTATGACATTTTCGTATTCTCATCATGTTTCTCAGTTGATGTCATACGGCATACTCTCTTAACTTCGCTCTTACTATCTTCCTCGTCTCGTGACGTCAGCCGCCTTCTACGTATCAAGCTGCTCGTAATTTCGCCTTCATATGAATCAGATGTTCAAACTTTATCTACATCACATTTGTTAGCACCGCAGTTTAGATGTTAAGACTTTATCTTCTACATAGCAGGCATTTAGACTTTGCCTTCATATGGGTCGCATCTTCACCCATCTCGTGATCAAGACGAGCCAAGATCATAGCTTTATTATCCGACTGCCTTCCTCGCATATCAGCGCTCGTGACCCTCGCCTTCATATGTAGTTAAGATGTTCGACTTCCATCCGCATCACACGGTTAGCACCGTAGTTTAGACGTTTAGACTTCTGTCTTCCAGAGTATCAAAGGCTCAAACTTTGCCTTCATACTAATCGATGTTCGTACTCATCCGCATCAAGACGCATAGCATTGCAAGTAGACGCTCGACTTCGCCTTTCTGCATATTGCCATTTAGACTTTCACCTTCATATGGATAAGATGTTCGCATCTCCATCCGCATCACACGTGCTAGCTGACCACAATTCAGACGCTCGCATTTCGTTTCTACATATCGTGATTTCGTGATTTCGCTTCATACGATCAGATGTTCCCACTTCATCCAGACTATATTTATTAAAATCAGCTGATATAGCACTCAGACTTCATTTTATCCCACGCTTAGACTTTGCCTTTCCGACCGATGTTCGATCATTTGCATCACATTTTGCTAACGTCGCATTTCAAACGCTCGTGACTGCCTCTATAAATAAAGGCGTCTTTACCCTCGCCTTTACCTTCTATATCTTGAATAAAGGCGTTTAGGCTTTGCCTTTGTGTTTCCTCGTTTCAAGCCAAACATTCAGATGCCTTTACTATAGTTCAAACTCTCAGATTTCATTTTTATCAGAGATATCACTACCAATATTCATAGTCATTATCATCGCACACTTTGATCACATGGTTTATTTCAGTTGTCGTACTCTCCACTTGCTAGCTCATGAGTTTTTCCATGACGGTGTTGATCGCTAGCAGAAAAGTACATGACCATTCTATCACCCACGGGCCGATCGATTGTTTTAGTTTTCTCTTTATATAGGTCACCCTTTGAGAGGACCCTCTTAGAGAGGGCTTAGATCTAAGGTCATGACTTCTTGCTGCCTCCAGCTATTGTTTTGTCATTTTGTTGTTTGCTTTTGATGTTTTTGAACTCCTTTAGTTGCTTGAGTTTATGGTGCTAGTGCTCTTGTGGACACTTAGGGGTCTCTTATTCTTCGATAGAGGTCTATCATCTCGTTTGCCTACTCTTTTTACACTTTCACTAAATTTCACTGTTCACATTCGCTACACTCATGAATTCTATCAAAGATGAGCATATTTGTAAACCCCAAAACTAGGGTTTTAGGAGTGATTTTATTTATTTTTAATTTTAATTAATTTATTATTATTCTTTTATTTATCTTTTTTAAACGACAAAAAAGGAGGGAGGAAGTCACTTTTCTATTTTTATTTTTTGAAAGAAGGGGGACACAAATAAAAAAGGGCCAGTGATTTGGGAAATGAATTCAAAAATGGAAAAAAAAAAAGGGATGGGGATCGGGATCTAGCCTCCCTAACTCCTAAGATTCAAAGGTTAAAGCGAGGGTGTCACTTTTTTTTCTTTTTTTTCCCGACACATAAACTTATAAACTTTAAGCTTGTTCATTCATATAATGTTAAACATTTAACTTATACTATATTATGTAGTAATGGATTACAAAATATATACAAGCTCCATATATGGAAGTGTTCAGCATTTACAATATTTACATTGCTTACAAAAGAAACAAAAATAAATATACATTAGACCAAATTAATATTCTTCCAAATGGTACTTAGTGATGTGTTGACTTTGATCACGATGGATTATCTCAGTCCTCCGGTTTCCTTCTGTACCAACACGAATGAAACTCCCGTGCTAAGCTTATAGCTTAGTGGGAATAATACCCGTGGACGACCCCTAATAAGGATCATCTCACTTTAGACATGCATATACTTATGACAAATATAACATTTGTTCTGCTACTTATCCATTTCTCATATCTATTTTTTCATAACATGTTTCATTTCTTATCATATTTCATACACTTTTCGTGTCATCTTACACTTTACTTCTTGTTCTTATAACCGTGTACTATCATCACATAGCAGTGCTATGCTTCTCATATCATGTCATATATCATATACATTTCATTTGCATATACTTGTCATTTGATTTTATGTTTCATGTCTGCATAAACCTTAGAAGTGACACTACAAGAAAAAAGACCTATATTGACATATTTTTTGTTGACATTAAGTAATATATGTCATTGTATATTGTTTTAATAGGAACCATACTATGGCACTTATATATAAGTAATCATGACATATGTGTAAATTTTGAAACAAAGGAAAATTATTATATTATGCTAGCTTGACATAAAATGATAAGTAGCGTATGTATACACCCTAACGTTTTTCCATGTGGAAATCTTGGATTCTGGGACCACTGATTTAGGGTATTGCTTTTAAACCTATTAAAGGAAGTAAGAGAAAGGAGGCTATTTTGGGCGCCATCTACAGAGAGAATTGGTGAATCTAATGTTATAAAGAGGGAGGGGAATCATTGAGGGAGAGGAGCTAATGAGGTTGTGGTGGAGTAGAAGAAACCAAAAAACAAAAGTTAAAGCAGGGGTCTAAGATATGAGTGAGAGAGGATTTCTGGGCAGCCACTCTTTGGTGGAGAAGAAAGCAAAAGATACGTAACATTTCAGGTCTCACTACTAAATGCTCAGACATCTCATTTTTATTTTATTTTATTTATTTTTATTTTTTAAGTATTGTTATATATAATGCTTGTTGCCCTATTATTCCCCGGTTCATCCTCATACATGTCGAGTGAGTGTCTTTATTATTCCTCGAGGTTGATTTGAAATAGCTAAACTTGTTTGTATGCTTGTTATGTTATCTAGAGGCGATTGTTTCATTCTTATTTGGATCTATTTATAGCTTTTCTATCCATTTGAACCCATAGATGAAGTACCATGATCTTATTACATTTGTTATCCGCTTCGATTCCTCTTTGTTTCATGTTCTATTGTCTTATGGTTGTAACATCGTGAATGGTCGAGCTCAAGAAGGCTTTCTTCTATGAACATGTGTCCCAAAGGGGCTTACTCCTTTTCTACTTTAGAATGGCCCATTATTGCTAAAGGTAAAAGCTAGATCTATAAATGGTTCATAAGATTAGAAGTATTTGGAAATTGCAAGACAACTCTAGAAAATCACGCACAACCATTTAAAAACCACTAGCCAAACCGCAGACCTAGGCTTTAATTCCTTTGAACTCATTTAACTTGTCGAGACTTCTAGAGGCCTAATTAAGCCTTCTCGCGCACTCGATTGCTAGACGGTTGGAATCATGATATCCGTAGCTTAATTGGGGAAATATTTGGACTTTGAACCCATCGCATGATTTAATGATTTAATTTATGTTATGTAGTAATCCACTTCCAGCAAATACCATTTCAGCATTAGCATTCTACTAGTTAACAACCCCACTTCAACATTTCAACATCAACATGGACATGCAAAGCAGCCTAGCTTCCACTGGGCAACATTCTAATATTTCTTCACATGCAAATTCTCCTAATATTTCAAAGAACATATGGACGAAGAAAGCAATCAAACAAAATTGAAGGCTATAGCAATCAACCTATGAGAAGAAAACTTCGCTTTTTCTCCTGGACATATAAAGAGTGGGTAGGTTAGGATTTTTGAGTTCTTACATTCTTATTTTTCATAACGGTCTGCTTGTTGGCTTCTTATAAAATGGCTTCTCCTTCCCTATGCACATTTTCGTAATGACTTGCTCATTGGTTTATCAAATGGGTTCTTCTTCCTAGTTTTGTTGCAATAGCTGTAACAAGAATGAGGGTAAGAAAATGACGACAAGAAAGGGAGGGGCAAGAAAGAAGGAAGACAACAACCTCACCACTTGCCCAAAGTTGTTAAATATGTGAAGGGCCTAGACTGATGCTTGCAACCTCGCTACTTCTCGCCAATGATTTCTTAATTTTTGGTTTTCGAAGTTAATAAACGTGCCCTCGTTTTGCTTTGGCCTTATTTTGGTTTGGTTTCATTTCGATTGGTTTTTCTTTGAAAAATTTTGAGTTCTTATCTCCAACACTTCTTGTTTTGCTTTTTTCTTCATTTTCGTTGTTCTTTTGAATAATATTTTTGCTTTACATTTTTGTTAAATTTAGGAGGTAGAAAGATTAATCGATTGTTCATGATTTGTTCTCTATTTTTGTTGCTTTTCTTTTTTAACTTTGATCATTTTTAGCAATAGGAATCTCAAATATTCTTGTTTGCCTTTAATTTTAATGATATCTTTCTATTTTTTATGTTTCTTTTCTCATATCCATTTCGTTTCTTTATTTTAAAATTGGTATTCTTTTTTATCTTTCTTTTCTTTGAAATTGTTTAATATGTAACAAAAGCAGTAAATATTCTCTTTAAGTTGAAGGTGAAAAAAATTGTAATATTTTATCTTTTTATTTGTCATTGTAATTATATTATTGATAATGTTGTCTTTAATCAAGCGTAATATAATTGAATCTAGATTTTAGAGGATTCATGTGGATATAATTGTAATTAGATTCATATGGATTTCTTTATGACTTATCGAGGAAAAGGTGAATTTGTGGTGATGGTTAAAATAATTAGTTATTAGGTTTTTCTAAGTAATGGATCTCAAATGGAGTTGTCATGTGGTATATTTGAGATTCTTTTTAGAGCCATTTGAATTCCACTCATGAAAAATGTTGCCTCGCTTGCTTCTCTCCTACAATTTCCCAGCCTTTATAAGCTCTGTTAAAACAACTTTCTGATTGAGGAACAAGGGCTCATTCTCCCCTCAACCAGCACCAAACAGTGTTATCAGCTTGAGGTTCCTCATACATTTGCATTGCGGAGCTGATGCTTTCCAGGCTTCAAATTCGACACACGTTTCCTGAGTGCGATGTCGTTTGCGGGTGCTCACCGGCATTAGTGCCAGCAAGATGTGTCGCCGCCTGCATCGCCACATATACTTTCATCTCATACTTTTATATATTATTCATGCAGCTCATATATTCAGCATCACTTACCTATTTTCAAAGCCATTCATTCTTCTTTCTGCTTTCTTCAGTATTTTCATAAGAAGAGGGATGCCGTTATGCCTACACCTTCTTACAGATCGTTATGAGTCAGTTCGAGCGGTCTCAGAAACAAAGGGAAACAAACAAAAAAAGAACTGTTTGAACAGGTCGGCCACTCAAATTTCAGCAATGTTTTGAACCTTCCACTCTGTCCTCCATAGATAGATTCTCGAGCCACGGGAAGTTTCCATAGAAAGCTCAAGAACACAACGATTTCGATAGCAGTATGGTCGTCCCCAAGTTAAAGGCACAAAACCGAAAAGTTTTATCACGGGTGCGAAAATTTCGCACCTATGAACAAAGTAAAATCATGGTTTAAAATTTTCGCCATGTGCGAAAAAATTTTCCGCTTTGTGTTTCTAACTTCGACTTACCATAACTTCTTCGTCCGAACTCCGTTTGAGGTGTTCTTAGACTCTATGGAAAGCCTATTGAGTCAAGATTCTAGATTTATGCCTGTGGAGGACAAGTGGGGTTCACAAACTTTCTGAAATTTGAAAGTGGTGAACCTGACCCTGTTCAAACAAGTTTTCTTTTTCTATTTTTGTTTCCCTTGTTTCCTGAGACCATCTAGTTATTTCATAACAGTCTAATAAGATAATACAAAGAGTGTAGAGCATAACAGAGCATACATGGATAAGTGATACGATATGAAATACCTGAAAATGCTATGCAAAGAGAAGAATGAATGATAGGAATACGTAAATAATATGAATATATGAATACACGAATGAATAGATAAAAAGTATAAGATGAAAGTATATGATATGACAGTACAGAATATGAACGTACATGAAAGCATATGTGAAAAAACTCACTAATGGTATATGACACCTCGCTTGAGTAACCTTATAGGAAGCAATGGTATTCAAAGTTGGGGTGTTGCAAGCCATTGCCACAAGAGAATAGTAGCATCAAACTCCACTAATCCCTACAGTATGAGGAAACTCCAAAAACTTGTCTTTCTATCGTTTGCAAGGCTGACTTGAGGAGAATATGAACCTTGTTCATTACATGGGGTTTCATCTTATACCAATAATTAGTTAATATAATTTTTATTTCTTTATTTTTATCGGTATAGGTATCGCACGGTTACTAAGATGGTATTTTTACGTAGATTTCAAGATGTATATAATGAATGTGTTACTAATATTTTTGATTCTACGCTTGTTATTTTGGTAAGATTAATGTTTGTGTAGTTACTAAGATTTTATTACATGGATTTCATCTTCAACTAATAATTAATTAGTGTCATTTGTTTATTTATTTTTTTGGCTACAGGTCAGGTTAGTGAAAGACTCAAGGTGGTTTTTTGCATAGAGACATTTAAAGATGTATATACATACATGGGTTATTAATATTTTGGTTGTATAATTTATCTATTGGTTCTATGAGTTTTTATTTTTAATGTATGTATTATAAATAGAACTTGATTTACATTATCTTTTGGTATCTTTTATTCTAAGTAAAATTGCTTTAGTTTCTCTTTGAATATATTATTTTGTCAGGTATTGAAAGGAGTGACAATCTTAATTCAAATTAACACAAGATATGTACATGTGTTTTTAATAGCCATGCATATTTATGGTGCATTGTGGTTAACAAGAAAGTCTTAGTTATGAAAACAAGGTATATTTTGTAATAAGTGTTTAAATTGCAAAGAATTTTCAATATGCCAACAAGTTATTTTGCATCATACTTCTTCATTGGTAACATTAAAAGCTTATTTTAAATTTTTTCAAAGGCTATCATGGCATATGCTTCTAATTCCAATTTATAATTTATGGTGGAAGATCTTTACTTTGACATATTTTTAAAGAAACCATGGTTTATTTGAACACAAACCTTGACGCATTATGAGTGGTAAAAAGAAGTTATATTGATTAATAGAAAAACACATTCATTAACATTTTATATATGTCAAGGTTGTCGATACACCTACCTTGACACCGCACAGATGACATATAAGACTAGGAAGTTGCATGACATAGCAACACACACGATGACGCTAGTAAATCGTTAAGATAGGTCTTTTTTCTTATAGTGTGGATACTGGAAAGAACTGTATGTACCTAAAGGTACTATCACTGTACGAGATAGTGATCTTTATCTGTATGACCCAAACGGGGCCGCTATAATGATCCAAATGGGATCTATGTCATCGACCCAAACGAGGACTCGATATCTATAAACTGTATGCCGCAACAACTGTATCCCTATAGGCATGCCTATCTATCCAAGTACCAGTCATAAGTAGGCAATCAGTTTTATTATGTTTTCTTAACAATCTTTCAAGTATTAGAAAAAGATATCTCATATACATGAATAACTATTGATATCATGTATACTTATGAGATATTCATTATCAAATAATCTCTTATAAACATTTAACTGTATTCTTTCTCTTTCATATAACAAAATTATACGTGTGTTTCTTTAGCTTCATATAACAAATACATTTATATAACTTTATACACTCACCTATAACCACCCCGCCTCTAAATATTCGAGCGCATCCTAAGTCCATTTTTTAATACAATTTTGACCATGAATAATTATTAAAGAAAGTGATCTTCTAACTCAATATACCCTATGTCTTAAGTTTCTTATGGTTCAAAAAATCATGTAATTTGACTTTAATTTGAGAGATATGATCTAAACATTCAACCGGCCTTTGCACAACAATTTCCAGGAACATAATCTAGAATTGTGTCCTATATTTTCTGGGAATGTTAGAGGCATAATTTGACCATAATTTCTTCATGAAAGTTGTTCTCCCAAATGCCTGGTTTGTACAGAAATTTGAATCACCTCATTTGGACCAGTATAACTCAAGTTATGATTTAAACAATCGGAATTACTCCAACTCAGGGGATTATCTGAGACAGATTTCAGGGACAAAATTGTTCCTTTACTTTGACGACTTTTCTAAGTCCAATGAGGTCCAAATTTGGATAAACTTATTTCATAAAGATTTGTTCTCCTATAAGTCTAGGTTACCTATGAAATTGAATCACTCAATTTGGATGAGTGAAACTCAACTTATGGTCTAAATACCAAAACTGTTCCAAAACCCAAAACTGTATTAGAATTGACCCGAAAACAGAGCCTCACTTTGAAGAATTTTCTAGGTACACTGGGGTCCAAATTTGGAGACACTTATTTCAGGGAGATTTGTTCTTCTAGATGCCTATTTACCTAGAATTTTGAATCACTCAATTTGGATGAGTGATGACCAAGTTATAGCCAAAATAAAAACATGGGTTTAAAAAAAAAAGGACGACATCTCCCCTAAAACCTAACATTTTCTCTATACAAATTTTTCCTCCATTGAGGACCACAACCAAACCAAACAACCATTCCAAACAAGGATTCTACACAAAAAGAGATATTCCAAACCTCCAAACTAGTATCCATACAAAATCCTAACTAGTTCCATACACAAATTCATACCAAAATTTGCAGTTATCCATACCGATTTCTTCTTCTCCTTTAACTTCTCTTCTTCTTCCCTTCTTCCTCTCTTCTTCCTCTCTTTTCTCTTCTCTTCTTTCTTGTTCTCTCAACTGATGAAAGTTTTAACAAAAGCAAAAAGAATTTTCAAGCTTAAGTGTTTGTTTTATCCAATTTGCTCTAATTTTTCCTTTTGCATTTTCGTCCTCCCTTTCTACTTCTATTTGCCATTCTAACTTATTCAATTTCCTAATTTAACATACAATATTTTCTTCTTATGTGATTTGAGTCTTTAATTGGCAATTTATCAATTTACCCTTGACTTTTGTATTAATTCCGGATTGTGCTTATTTTATTTTTACCATTATTTTATTCGAGAAAAAATATATTTTTACTTTTATTATACCCTAAACATGTTATAAAACGACTAAAACATAATTTGGGGTGTTACAAGGAACCTGAAGGAAGGGGAAAAGAGGGAGCAGCAGGAGAAGAAAAAGGAAAGGGGAAAGAAGAACAGAGAGAGGCTGGAAAATGAAGAAAATAAAAAGGAAAAGTGGGGAGCTCCAGAAAAAAAAAAGAGATAAAAAGGGAGAGAAGAAAATGAGAGAAGAGGGAGAGAGAGCAAGAGAGGACAGAGAAATTGGAGACCGACGGAGGATCAAACTGGATCCGAGGGACATCAAATTTAGATATCTTGTTCTACTCGATAATCAGAACCGGAAAATCATCATCAACCCCTTATTTTAGACCCAACTTAGATAAACCCAACTTATTTAGGCCCAATATATTTAGGCTCAGCTCATTAGGTCCAACATACTTAGGCTCAATTTATTACAACCCACTTACTTAGACCCAACCCATTAGGTCTAACCCATCTAAGCCCAACCCATTAGGTTAATTTACCGACTCATTAGGTCATTTGACCAAGCCTTTGATCACACATTCTGATAAGCTTTTTAGCCCATCAAATTTCCACCCTTAATTTATTCAATTTCCCAATTTCTCATTTTCTAAAATTCAAGTCTTTCAAAAATTCAAGTATTAAATTTTTATTCCTCCTTTTAAAAAAATTAAAATGTCCAATTTTTTTCTAAAAATTCAATTTCTCATTTTTCATTTTCTAAAATTCACTTTTTCAATTTTGAAACTCAATTCCCTAATTTTCAATTTCATCTTTTTCCAAGTTTCTGTTTTTTTTCCAATCTACAAAATTCTCAATTTCAAAATTGAAGTGTCATAATCTAAAAATTCGAAGTCTCCAAATTTCCACCCCCAAATTTTAAAGTTTCTAATTTCAAATTTACACTCAACACTACAAGAAACTAAGAATGAGATTTTTTAAATAGAGACGAAATTTTTTCAGCCAAATAGGAGACGGAAAATTATTTCCATCTCTAGTTAGACACGGAAAATTTTCCGTATCTAAATTTCCGTCTCTAAAAGTGGCGCGATAGGTTCCCTCCAAATTTTGAGACCGAAAATAGAGACCGAAGAGACGGAATTTTTTTCAAGCTTCTGTAAATAGAGACTAAGATTTGCTTCCAGTTTTAAATAGAGACTTAACCCTTCCGTCTCTATTTTTCTGAGATATCCCACCCTCCCCCCCCCCCTTTCTTTCCTTCTCTCCTTATCTTTTCCCTCTCCCCTTCCATCCCCGCCTGCAGAAACCCGGCGCCGCCCCTCTCTCCCACCGGTCCGACAGATATTCCTCCCCGGGCACCCCAAGGCTGTCGCCCCTCCCCGCCGGCCCTTCCTTTCCCTTTCTTCCCCGTCACCGGCCTCTTCCCCGTCGCCGACGCCTGCTCCCTCCTCCCCGCCGCGGCAATCCGGCCCCTCGCCGACAGCACCACGCGCAGGCCGGCCAAGCCCCGGCCGTCGCGCCGCCTAGCCGCCCATCACACCACCACGCCGCGGCGCCCCATCACCTAGCCACCAGAGCACGCCTCTCTTTCTGTTTTTACCAAACATTCGGATTTTGGTGGCTTGAGATTTCTTCGAATTTGTTTCAGCGATTTCGGGGATTTTGTTTGATTATCATGCTTAGTGTTTTGCCTTCCTCTTCTTGCCATTTTCAAAATCACTAAAATAGAAATTTAAGTGATCTCGTGGGAGGTTAACCTAATAAAACATATGAAATATTCTTCCTTAAGTGTCCATTTTCTACTTCTATCCTCAATTTCTTTCAATTTTTCTGTCTTTATACATCGATTACAAACAAATTTGGAAATATAAGCAAGTTGATTTTTCTGATTTTTCTGTTGGTAAGGTTTATAATTGCCATGGGATCGTAGAAATTGATCAACTGATTTTTGGTTATGATCAAATGCATCTGTATAGTTAGTCTCTCGAAACAGTTGTTCTCCTTATCACAATTTCCTTTTGTAAAATGGAAATCCACAAAATGGTTTATAGAATTACATTGTTAGGATTCTTTTAGCGCTTTAGGTTTCATTATTTTGAGTCGGGTCCTACAATCGGCTTATACAAGATGAAGATATCATGTTACAAGTTCTTACTATGGTCGATATTTAATTCAGTTTCATTTGGATTGCTTTCTGCTTTTTCAGCTTTCTTTATTCTGGTGGGCTTATACATAGCTTTGATTGTTGAATTGTGATGTATCATCATGTACCAAAAAAAAATCAATATCATGTACCTAAATTTAATTTATACAATTTGGCTTATTTTATTGTTATTTGTTTTTGATTTTATATTTTATTGTGTTTATAATATATAATTAGGTTGTTCGTGAATTCAATTGAAGATAGAAGAATGGTTACTTTTATAGATTTTCATGTTTATTGTTATTAATTATTATGTAATATAAGTTTAAGAATTTTATAATTTTTAGTTTATTGTACTTTATATGTTTTATGATGGTAAATGTTATTGTTTAATAGGATTTTAAATAAATGTTGTTTAATGTAATTTATATGGTAGTTAATTTTAAATTACATTTTTATTTTATTATATATATATATATATATATATATATAAAGAATTCGGTTTTTCTAAGTTGTATCTAGGTCCACAAATCTGTTAGTCGATTCGGCCCCTACTCTTAAATAAGGTCGGTTCGGGGGGTGAATATGTGGCTTCCTCGGGTTTCAGGTTGGTCGGGGTTTGGGCTCCAAGCTGGACTAACCCGACCGTTGCACAACCCTAGTATATTTTGTCAATTTGGTTTTTATGACTTGTTTGTGAGAGTATAAATTTTTTATGTTTGTAGTTTTTATTGTGTGAAATGTCATTACATTAAATATATACTAATTTTGTAGTGTAATTATGATTGCCTGTATTGATGATTAAAATTATTCAATTTACGTAATTTTTTTAATATGTTGATATAAATATGTTTATTATGTGTTACATTGTTTTCTTTTCATGTTGTCTATATAGATTACTATGTATACTGAGGTGTATGTATGTTGAGCGATTGTTATTATATGTATTGATATGCCAAGTTAGAAAAGGTTTTTTAATTTTTTTATGATATAAATATAGTTTATAGTGTTTCTAAATTCTAGATGTCGATTGCGCTATACTTTAAGAAGCATGTAATATATAAAATTATTTTATTTGTCATTGTACGTGACCTACCTTCACAACCGCTCTCAGATCGGCGCTGACCGTTGTAATGTGTCAATAATCGTGGCTTACCAAACATTTCATCGAGGTAAGTGTTGTGTATTAAAAAATTTATTTTTTAAAAGTATTAAAAATTGTAATATTGTTTTAATGAGATATTAAATATGTGTAAGTCACAAACTATGTCAGGATAAGGATTGGTTGATATTTTGAACAAGTGTTAAAATTGCTAATGTTTGACAGCGGGATAGGGACCGTATAGGGGGAACTATGTCCGTTTTTTTACAAAATATTTAAGATTTTAATTTAGGGAAATGAATCATTATGTAAAACTAATTAGGGATTAAAGCGAAATAGTAGGCTAGAGAATTGAGTTCAAATAAAATACAATAATTGACACGTGATGGTACTAACTTCGACCTTATAATTTTTGCTAAGCAGTTTAATATTAATGAGTAATATGGACAGAAGTTAGATGTATAGAAGATTAACACCAGATGGGTATATTAATATTTTCAGGTCAAAACATGAATAATAGGAGGCGGACGGGATCGATGCAACCTCCGAGGGTCAGGATGCGCTCGTCTATATTAGGAGCGGACAGTCAAAGGGATGGATCATCTCCCGCACGCCATTCGCATGGGCATGGCATCTCCCATCGCCAGCTTATCCATGCCCGCCATCCTCGGCTGCAACGACGTCTACCGAAGCGCCTAGTTTAGAGAATCTCTGCCTTCAACCATCACAAATATCACTGACATCGTTGAGCGTCCATCGCTCGTCTTGGCCGGGCGCTGATAAAGTGATATATATATATTGTCATTGTCTAAAACAAGAGTTATAAATTTTTTTTTTAACATACTGCCATAGGTGTATCCATCGCACAATTACATTTTCGTTTCATCCGCATTTATCCTTCCGTACGCGTGCTCACGCACAATGACTGATACATTCAAGGAGAGATTTGAATTTAATGGATATTTGTGGAAAAATATCTCTCAGGAGACAAAGATGTTCTACTTTCGAGAGTTTCAGGTAAATAACTTATTTAAAATATTTTGACTTTTAGAGCAGCACTTACTATATAATTTAAATTATATAGTAATATCGGGAATATATATATTATGTTCATCCGCTTGTTCAATAAAATCCTTCGAAATCTTTTTTAATGGAAGTCTTCCATCGATCACCTCGTCTACGGCGTTTGGGAGAAACGAGCCCGTGTTCGTTACAAGGATTTTCTTAATAAGCTGCACGCAAAAGGTGAACGACCAAGGTATATAAGTGAAGACATTTGGGCAAACTGGATGCAGTACTGGTCATCATCCGAAGCCGTTACCATCGCCGATCGGAATTCCACTAATAGAAGGCGGAGGACGCGGGGTTAGGTGTTTCCATAATAATAATCGGAGGAACATTGTCCCATCAGATATGTCGACGTGACTTGTAAGTTCTCACATATCTATCTTCTTAAATGATACTATTTAGTCCATATTGCATTAGCTTGTTACTGCATGAACAATTTATTCACCATAATAGTTGCAACTCTTGATAATAATCATAACGTTTGATTGAATAAGGAGGATAAAGTAAATAAATTATGAAAGGAGTTTGATATGGATTTTTATGGGTGATAATATAAATGTAAATGTATTTTCTTGATGTTTGAATAGGAGGTTTGTTAAATATATAGGGAAATTTCGCTAAATTTTTTAAATTATGGACAACTCTAGTGTCAGACCTACATTTCTATTACGCCATGCTAAAATAACAATACATATCTACATGTATTCTTGTTATTATGAGTCTTCTATGGGCCGGCCACCTTATCCTCATGAGTTGTTTTACACACCTCTATACGCTAAATCATGACGGTGACATCTGGGTCACTATCGCGGTTAGACAAATTCATGTACGCCAATTTCAAAACTTAATATTCATTTTTTAACTCCTTAGTTTCATTTTACTATTTACATGTTAACATTCAATTAATTTTTATTAGCAGGAGCGAGTAGAGAGTCTTTAGAGCCGCACGAATCTGGGCTGATAATGTTGATCATGCTCGTATATTATGCGAGGTCGTCACACAAGAGGGATCATAGGATCAAGTCTTTGGTTTGGGCCCTATGCGAATGTTTGTTATTCGTATGCGTCCTCCTCCTCCTACTACGGCTAGTAGGCTCACAAGAACTACCAACGAGGTCCTCGAGTTACGCCGCACCTGGGCCACGCACTAATGGATCCGATCAACAGTCGGAGGACTTCATTAGCTATACCACTCCGGTCGACCGTTAGAAGCAATCATTCCGATCGTCCGCATTCTCCTCCATCTTAGTTATTATTTTAGAATTTATATTTGTAATCCTCACTACACTCCTTTTATATATTAATACATTATATAATACAATATTTTCATATTTATTTATTGTTTATTTAATTTTTTTCATTATATAAAATTAAGAATAATTTAAATTTAATATTATTTATTTTTAATATATTAAAAAAATTCCAATAAATTAGAGACAAAAATTCATTATATAAAATTAAGGAAAATTTAAATTTAATATTATTTATTTTAATATATTAAAAAATTAATAAATAGAGACAGACATATATTCCGCCTCCCTATTTTTAGCGACGGACCGATTTTCCGTCTCTATTTTAGAGACTGAAGGGACGTTTCGTCTCTAAAATAGAGACGGAACTCAAGATTCCGTCTCTATTTCTGGGATCGGAGGTCCCCAATTCCGTCTCTAAAAATGTAGAGACTTTCAATAAATTATTCCTATTCCCCAAAAATGAGATTTAAACATTTGGTCTCTCTAATTTTTAGATGGATTTTAAAATAGAGACGGAAAATTGCCTCTATTTTTCAATTAGAGACGAATTCGCTCTATTTCAGATTCTTGTTGTGCACCCAAAATTCAAATTTCATAATTTAAAATTCAAATATCTCAATTTCTAATTTCAAATTTAAATTCCAATCTTAAATTTATAAAATTAAAAGTTCTTAATTTTAAAAATTCAATTTCCAAAATCCTAATTCAAAATTCTCAAACTTCAATTCATTTCAAAATTCTCAATTTCCAAAATTTCTAAACTTTCAATTTTCAAAACCCTCTTCAACTGAGTTTTCGTGCTGCAAACACATTATCATATGTCTGCACCATCTAGAAGTTAATTTTGTGTAACATGTAAATGGGCTTGATGGGTCTCGACATCTCATGTACCCTTTATTAAATAACTTTGACACTGGATGTACAATTGTTTTCATAATTCGATCATAAATAATTTCATATTTGTTATGACATTAATATTGTTTTCTATTGATAGCGTTTATGATGTACCATCAAGGTACATATTCTTTCCTATTTGACTTTACTTGTTTATTTTATTTATTATTTATTTGTTGATGTTTTGATATACACTTGTGTAATTATGAAATAATTTTTGGTATCTAGTAGTTAATCAATCAATGACCACAGCTTTTATAAGTAATCGGATTAGTAGGATACCTCACTTTAGGCTTAGAGGGGTAAGCATACCACTACCACTTCCCAATGTGTAACATAAATCTTTGAGTTCGACTCTCGGTTTCAGACATGTCTTTTCTAAACAAAGAGTCACACTAGGTGTTTTTATTTATTTGCTTTTCCCTTGAAAAAACCAAATAAGTAGCTTACTCCAAAAACTATATATTTTTTTTTAAATGGTTTTTCAATTTGCATACACACATTAAATTTGACTGAATACACCTTGTAAAACAATTGTTTGTAATTTATTAAGGTGAAATTAACATTGATTTGCTCCCATGTCTCCCAGCAAGTAGTGGTAGTATGGTTGTAAGAGTATCCAAGTTCGAATCCTTGTAGAAAGCGAGTGGATGTCAATTTTTTTATTAACTGAATTAATCTCTTAAAATATTTTTAATCCCAACCACATAAGCATAATTGAATGTGTCACCAAAGTCAAAAACCCATTATGGTTAATTTAACCAAAGGCCCAAATCTCAGTCTTAGATGAGCCTAATCAAACACTACCAGAGTTAAAGGTTCAAGCAACACCACTGCCAAAGTAAAGCTTTGCTAATTCTCAATTAACTTGGGAATTGTTCTTTACAAATGAAAATATGTTCTTTTGTAGATAACTAGTTCCAATAAAGTGTGTGTTTTTTCTAGGATCATTATAATGGTTTTCTAAATTTATCAGTTCAGGAGGTGTTCGAGAAATATAAGAATGGAAATGATTGAAACTCTCAGAGTATTATGGTAAAACCATTTTTAAAATACTGAAAATAAAAACAATTCTAAGAATATTATAAAACCATTCTAAAAAATATTCTAAAAAAATTATTTTTTAAATGTGGTTTTCATCGGTTACAAACAGATATGTTGTTATTCTCAATATGTAAAGTTTAACGTAGTTCAACCACATTAAAATTCAAGTACATGTATGTAATTATAGGGTTATGTTGCCAAATTGCAGTTCAGTGGGGTATCATGTTTAAAACAATTTTTTTGAAAAAAAAAATCTTTGCTTTAGAATGAAAAACAATTTTCTAACCCATAAAACAAAAATGATAAATTTCTGACAAGAAATTCCTTTTTAACATTTTTTTTCTTAAAATAGATCGTTTTCAAAAGGTATTTTACTTTATTTTTATTTTATAATATTTAGAACAAAAGTAAATTAAAAGATACTTTAGGAATAACACATTCATGAAGAATGAACTTAAACACTATTTTTATAATTATGTTAAATAGAACTGGCATTATTTAGAAATGAGTTTAATTTTTTTCAAAATTATTTCAAAATGCATGAATCACTATTTCAAAAGCATTTTAAAAACACATCTAAGATTCCATTAGCTAAGAAATGATTTTCCAAATATAACTTGCATACATGCGAGATAGAAATAATCTATCAGAATTAACTCTATTTAAAGATTCATACTACATATCTCTTACAATAGACATCAAAATATAAGATAGCCATATCAAATATATACACTCTAGATCATATATAACTAATTACAACACTCGCTTTTCATTGTCAATCATAATATGTTAAATAAAATGGAAGTGATGAAAATTGACTAGAGGTATGTTATTTCTGTCATAATTGCAGGTATTCTCTAAATTTTTAATAACCCTTCAATGCTGAGCGGGTATTTAATATGCTCTAATCCATGGTAACCTCTTTCATTGTAGGTCTTTTCTTTCCATTCAAGTTCAAGCATCGAGTATGCAAGGTTGTGAAAGAGCCAAGATATCTTCTTTCCTTCCTCCTTACAACCTGAGCACGCTTAGCTTACCAACAGACAAGACTCTTGTAATGACAAAATAAAATGTGTTGTCAAACTTTTCTCTTCTTGTGATCTTATTGAGCAAATTGGTTTTTTCCTGTCAAAAGTTCAACAAAAACAACTCTAAAACTATATACATCACTTTACAAGAATTGACTGACTAAAATATTTTGGATCCAAGTAACTGAAAGTCCCTTGTACAAGAGTAGTCAAATGGAGTTTTCTATAACAACCTAATCTCGATAAAAATTAAAATCAAACACTTTTGCTCTATATTTATCATCCAAAAGTATATTTGTAGACTTAATATCTCTATGGTAAATTGGTGTAGAACATGTTGAATGTAAATAAGTAAGAGCTCTTGTTACCTCTGTGGCAATTTGTAGACATAGTTTCCATGAAAGTAGGAAATCACTATCTTGATTGTAAATTAGTTCAAATAAATTTCCATTGGAAATGAACTCATAAACTAATAAAGGTACTTCTGTCTCCAAGCAACACCCTAAGAGCCCAACTACATTTCATATTGATTCAGGATGCACTACAATCTCATTAATAAAGTGCTCATTTTAGTTTCGTCAATATTTTGACTTTAACTGCAACAATTCTTCCATCAGTTAACATGCTTTTATAAACTGTTCCTTGACCTCCTTGACAAAGAATTCGATTCAAATTAAAGTTGTCTGTAGCTCTCTCTAACTCCTTAGAAGTGAAAATTTTTGTTTTTTCAATTGTACCTTTATTAGAAGGGATTTGTTGTTCCAATAGTAAACCACCATTCCGTTTAAAGAATTGGTTCTTTAGTTTGAACCCTTTTTTCTTCACTACTTTGTACA